>JAJHUR010107470.1:0-11550 GCA_027495735.1 Lutjanus campechanus | reverse complement strand
TACACTTAAACTGATATTGATTGTCTGAGATACGTTTGGATCCTGCAGCAGGACGTTAAGATCATTTCATGACATCCCGGTCGGTGATGTGAGGGTTAAAATCCTGCAGCATTTTATCTTTTAATGTTATCTTGAATAACGGACTTTGACTGACATGTTTGTTTGCCGCCAAGTCGGATATCTTTCAGGAAGAAAGCTCATTATTATGACTTATCGGAAACAACCTCCAGTTAACGGGAAGCGACAGCAGTGAAAAATATGAGCGCCTGAGAAATATAGTCATTCTTTTCAAATATTTCCCCTCATATTATTTTTGTGAATGACTGTTTTAGGCAAGAGTCAGTTCTGTCACACTGTGGTCACACCCTCAGTGTTGTTTCAGGGAATTTTCAGGGACAAATACACATGTTTTAAGGCTGATTCTGATATTTCTTTGGTAATAAATAATTAATTTTGACATTTTTAGGTCAAAAACATTCAGTAAAATGAAGAGTTTTTTAATGTATGACATCGCAGGGAAAACTTTAAGCATTAAAATAAAGAAAATGTTGATAAAGAACATTTCACAGATGTTTTGGGGGCCAGTGTAACTCAGCATTTAAAAATCACCAGCTTCATATTAAAGGAACATTTTGAAAAACATGTTTCTTTCCTCTCTGATGCTCTGAACGCTGAGAGAGATTAAATGTACAAACTTCTCTGCAGTTATTAAGAAAAAATGAAAATGTTTGATCACTTGTCTTCCTTCATATCATTAAATTTATTTATTTTATAAAATTGCAAAAATGGTGAAATATGTTGATCAGTGTTTCTTAAAGTCCAAGATGATGTCCTCAGATGTCCAATGTTGTTTTGTCCACAACCCAAAAATATTAAGTTTAAATGAGAGAATTTAGAATTTAGAAAAAATTACAAAAGAAAGTTGCGATTTCTTTTGTATAATTCATTAAATATCAGAGGCAGCTTGTTCCAGGGAGAAATGTTCTAACTAGGCTCAGAATGACAAAAATAATAATAAAATCTGCTTTATGTGTAAATGAAAAGTTCACCTGAGGGATCAAAGCAGCAAAATTATAAAATAAAACTGCTCAGAGTTGATAAAAGTCAATTACAACAACAAATATGTTCTTTTCAGTACCCAGGACAAAATAAAAAAGTATATAAATGTAAAAAACATGCAGGTGTGTGAGGTTTGCATGATGGTCGACTGGCTTCGGTCCAAAGTTAAAGAAAAACTCAGAAAATGAAATATTTCTTGAAGGAGCCTGAACAGACCTCTGAATGAACGTGTGTGTGTGTGTGTGTGTGTGTGTGTGTGTGTGTGTGTGCAGTGAAGGGGCTGTGATTTACCTTCATTAGCGTCTCGTCTCGTTTATCAAACTGTTGGTTTTTACTTTCTGACAAGTGAAGCAGAAAGTGGACGGTTCGCACAGATGTTCCTCCTGAAACTAAAATGTTTGAGTTGTACTCGAGCGATCGGAGGACAGACGGCGTGTGTGTGTTTAAAGACACATCACTTATTGAACTGTTGTGTGTTTAGTGTTAATACTGAATCACAGCGTGTTAAAGAGAGCTGAAGGCATTTTAATTAAGAGTAACACAGTAAAACTCACCTTTACAAAGTCTGAGAGCTGCTCGGTGTTTCTGCTGTCGAGTGAAAATGTTTTTATGGTTCAGTAAGAATCAGATCAGACAGTCTGTTTGACCTACAGACCTCCTGTCTTTGTATTTATCACTGGTTTCTTTTGGTTTCTGTTTTAAGGCATTTTGTTTTGTCCAGTTTCCCATTTTGGTCCCTGGTTTAGTCGTCTGGATCCATTTTATTCTGGTTTTATTTTAAAAATGTACACATAATCCAAGTATCACAATATTACAGTAATGTAAGTTGATTATTTTCTGTTACTTCTGGATTACTTCAATATAAAATATGATGATTTTTTTCAGCCTAATATAATGTTTTAGGGCTCCAACTAGATTATTTTCATTTGTTTGGTTGATCAGAGTCCAACATGACGTCCTCACACGTCTTATTTTGTCCACAAGTCAAAGATCTTCAGTTTACTGTCAGAGAGGAAAGAAACCAGGAAATATTCACATTTAAGAAGCTGAAAACAGAGAATTTTTAACTTTTTTAATTTAAAAAATGACTCAAAATGATTAATCAATCATCAAAATATTAATTAAAATTAATAATAGATTAATCATTGCAGCTCCAAATGTTTTAGGTTTATTAGTTTGTCCAGCTGTTCCTTCCTTTGTTGTGTGCAACTAATTGATTGATTGATTGATTAATTAAAAGACTGAGGTCATGATAATCAATTGTCAGCTGTGTGTTTCTGTCTGTGGACTCTAAGACAGCAGAGACGGCGGCTTCAGGTCCTCGTTGGGAAAGTAAAGCAGTGAATATGTTCTAAATACAGCGTACGCTTAAACAGGATTCATTATTTTAGGCGGTCTTCTGTTCTCCAGTCGTCCACAGCGGGACGTTAACTTCCTGTTGGGACTCATGAGGCAGCTGTCAATCAAACATGAGCTGACACGCCCACACAGTCTGAGAACTGATCTAAACAGCTGTTTTTGAACCAGGTTTTCATTCAGATCTTCGTAGATGCTCGATGAGACACTAAACTTTGATGTCATAAAAGCAGTTTCAGTATTTCGAGACAAGTTTTCAGAGGCTTTAAGTTCAGCGCCAACTTTCACCACAGTCACTGTCAAACCAAAGTGTAGCACCATCACCTCACAACAGGAAGTCTGCTCAGGCCTCTCCGTCTCAAAAACCCAACGTGTTAGGACATTTCTCCCGTCAGTCCCTGTGAGCACGATGCTCAGAACAGGAGCAGGAACTGTTCGTTATTTTCTTGATCAATCAATTAGTTGTTTGGTCCATAAAATGTCAGAGTAGAATAGACCTGATCCTGTTAGGGACCTTATTTCTCTCATTAATCAACATTCATGAGTTTAATAAACACAAAAGAAATAATTTCAGTATTTTGAAGTTCGTAGAACCTCTCTGGTTCTACAGAGGAACATACAGGTGTGACGTTTGAGCGGGAGACTGCTGTGATTGGTGGAGCTGCAGGAAGCTATGATGATTGGTCAAATTTGCGAAAAAAAGATGGAGGGTCGTGCAGAATTGACGGTGATCGGTTGAATTTGCGTTGCTTGTTGCGATGGAAGCGTCCTGGAGGGGCTGTGAACCGGTCTGATGATGATCGGGTGTCATTGATCCAGTTTGAACAGCTGGGTCCTCTGACAGCGTCCAGGTTTAACAGAAGTTTAACTGCTGAACTCTGAGTCCATAAATGAATAAAAGCTGATATGGTTCAGTTTATGCAAATCCAGCCGAGGCAGCTCGTTTATTTGAATACAGCAGCGATGGTGAGAACACACACACACACACAGAGCTCCATCTGTGTGTCCGGGCCCTGACGTCGGTTTATATGAGAGGTTTATAACACATAATATAAAATACTACGACTACATACGCTCCATTCATGCTTTTACATACTCACAGCCGGTGTGATTTTGATGTGGGATCATGAAACACTGACTGATGTCTCTGTGTCCTGCAGACGGAAAGACGCGGACTAAAGACAAGTACCGGGTGGTGTACACCGACCACCAGCGGCTGGAGCTGGAGAAGGAGTTTCACTACAGCAAATACATCACCATCAGGAGGAAGTCGGAGCTCGCCACGGCGCTCAGCCTGTCAGAGAGACAGGTAACAACAATACAAAACTTCCATTTAAAATAGTGTCAGAAAACTGGATGTGATTATTATTGAATTTAACCTTTGACAGCGAGTTCATGTTCAGTTTGTCCAGTTCACAGCTGGTACTTATTGGTTTGGGTCATTGAGTAGATTTAGGGATGAGGAGTGAGATTGGGTAAGTTAGGGTAAGAATATCACTGTAAGCCAATCAGAGGCAGAGTAGGGCGGGTCATGGCCGGACTGGGACCAAACAGCCTCTGAGACCAATGGAGGCCAGTTTGACGACAGATAAAACAGCCCTGAGGTGGTTTTCTAACTGGATTTGGCTTCTAGCTCCCCGATGCTGAGTCAGCAAGCTGCACGGCTAACCATGCTAACATCAGTTAGCGGTTAGCTACTTTCACGACATGCAAAGCTTTCTTTCCATCAGGAAACTATGGCCACATTTACTTGACAACAGTCAGAAAACTTTTCAGAGTTGAAATGTTTTTCCTTTGTGTTTTAAAAAAGCTCAAACAAGAAGATGATCATGAACACAACCTCGAAAACAGATCAACGATGACGTTAAATATATAATAAAGAAATAGTCAGAAGCACAAACAAAGCTCAATAGTCTGCCTTTGTTTTTGTTGTCGTCTTATTTGCACACGAGTATCTGACTGAAAACGTAAAGCGCCTGACGTCACCGTTTTTACAGGAACTGCATGTTCCCGTTTTCACTGTGGTGCTTTTGAAGGTTACACTCTGGAACCTGGTTTCAAAAGTTAGCATTTTCAGGCCCCCCACATACAGTTTTCTTGTGAATGAACACAACAAAACTTCACTGTTTTATGTTGAAATCATCGTATTGCCCGGTCGGTCTCAGAGACTGTTTGGTCTTGGACTGGTTGTGCTCACTGGGAGGCTGCTGACCCAATTCTGTTACCCGCTAACGACAGTTAACAGCTACAGTTAGCAGCAGTTGGCGGTTAGCTACTTTAGCAACAAGTAAAACTATCTGTCCATCAGGAACAAAATAACCATGAGCTGAAGCTACAGTAGGAATGTGGGCAATTAGTCGACTACATGATTAAACGTTGCCAGTCAGCACCTGAAATACACGTCGGTTAAACTATTAACTATTAATGTAAGCACTGCTAACATTAGCCACACTGTGTGTCAGCTAACGTTAGCTCCGAGTGAACGATGCCTGCTGACACTGTGATTCTATTCAGTCTGAAAAGTTGAACTATCTGATACTAACTAATACTAAAATCATTCACTCCTGAAACGTGCAGATGTCTGGTTCAGGTTTTCACGTCAGTTTTCTTCTGCTCCAGGTGAAGATCTGGTTCCAGAACCGTCGAGCCAAAGAGCGTAAAATCAACAAGAAGAAGCTCCAGCAGCCCGCCTCCTCCACGACCACGCCCACGCCTCCTACCGGCACCAACGGCAGCGGAGGAGGAGGAGGAGGAGGAGGAGGCCTCCACGGAAACGGCGGGAGCAGCGTCGCCATGGTGACGAGCAGCAGCGGCAGCAACGGGCTGGTGTCTCCTTCGTCCCTGCCTCTGAACATCAAAGAGGAGTACTGAGAAGACGGTTTTATTGGACGCTGATGTCGACGACGTAGACTAAAAAAAAACTGAAAAACTTTTTGCGTCACATCCTGCCACCTTTCTGTCGGCCGGTCTGAAGGCCGAAGCTCGTTAAAAATGTGACGGGCGAAGTCACCAGCGACTTCTTCTTCTCCTTCTCCCATCAGACCGATAATTCTTAACTGTGATTAGATGTTTGCTTGCCGGGACGTCGCCGGCTGAAGGACGTTCGGTCTGTTTGGTTGCTTTTATCACACGTTGAGCTCTCAGGTGAAACTCTGTGAACTGTTTGTTTGTTTCAAACTCTCAGAACTTTATTTTAAATTCTAATGAAGATCCCGCAGGAACCCAGAATGATGCAGAAGACGTGTTAATTGTTTCCATGTGATGGAGTGATGCAGCCGTAAACAACATGCCTCAGGTGTGAATATTTCACTCAGCGTATCATTTTTTAATTCATTTAGCTTCAGAAGAGCTGCAGATAGAGAATATATATGATACTGTGAGACAGTGTGCAGAATATGTTTGTTTGTTTGTTTGTTTTTTAACTGTAAAGCTACTTAAAAAGAGGGATTTTCAGGTACTCGTGACAATCAGTTTGTGGGATGTAATGCTGTCAGTGGTGGAAGAAGTATTCACATGACTTTTCCTCACGTGAAAGAATCAAAACCACACTTTAAAAAATGTTAAATAATTAAATATTATCACAGTGGATCAATATTACTGATGTAAGCAGTGTTTTAATTATGAGGTTGTAAATTATTTTAAAAACTGATCTTTAACACATTCAGGTGTGAAAACTTCAGACTGGTTTATGAACCTATACTCCCTGATGGAAACATCACAGACAGCTGCAGAACAGGGCTGCACGATTCATCAAAAACTAAAATCACAATGTGGCTTTCTGCAATTTTCAAATCGCAGGAGGTGCAACATTAAAGTCAAAATGTGTCAAAAAAACTTTTAAATGAATGAATGAAATGAAAAACATCTTCATTTGGTACAGATTCCTGCAAAAATCACAATCACAGTATCAGTCAAAATAATCACAATTAGATCTGTTCTGCACAGTAGCTTGGGGACTGTAACGGTCACACGCAGTCACAACAAATCTGAGGTGTGCAGACGTCCACACAGATCAGACATGAACCCTCTCTGATGACATTTGTGCCACACAAACCCTTGCAGACCTTTTGTGCATTCAGGGACGTTTAAAGTAAAATACCATCTCAAATCTGCAGAGTAAACAACTACAGCCGTCAGATGAATGAAACTTTTGAAACTTTTGACTCGTCTTCAAGTGGATGTTTTGCATCAACATCCATCCTGACATGAAGGAGGTGTGGAAGTATGAGGGTGGTTTGCACAGCTTGAAATGGACATTTCATTTGTGTGGTGGTGTATCACAAAAAGGTAATTTTATATAGTGAGGCCAAATTTTTTTTTTTTTAAAAAAGGTCTCATTACAATAAAATGGTTACTAACGGGACTAACATCCTCACACGTGAATGAAAAGTTAGAGTCCTGCACCAGGTCAAGTGTCCCGCAAAAACATTGTGTAACTGGTAAAAAGTATTTATACACATGTATATAAATTCATGGCTGCGGGTTCAAGTAAAATTTAAATAATTGCGGGCGGGCAGCAGGCGAGAACCATAATATGAAAACCTGGTGAAATCAGAAATAAAAATATAAAGAAATAAAAAGTAATACCAGGATTTTACTGTAAAAGTCTATAATGCAACCTATGACCTCACATCCTGCCAAATAATGAGACGTCACTGCTAGCTGAGAGCTAAAAGTCCTGACATAAAGGAGGAAATGTCGGACAATATGTTGTCAAAGGACAAGTTGGAGGATTGTGGGGCGCTTGAGGACTGTGAGAATAATGTTGTCAGTGACTTTGCTGCTCATGATGTATTATCTTTTGATAGTTGTATAAAAAGGCTATGTGTTGCTATGGAAACACATCGACAGCTGCAGGAGCACAGGAACTGTGCTACTTGAGGACAACATGGGGCTTATATTCATGGTTGCGGACAGGTGTGGATTTGACTTAGAGATAATTGCGGGTAACGGTGCGGGCAGGTTTGCAAAGCTGGACCCGTGCAGGACTCTGCTGCGTGGTTTTGCCCCCAAACACTTAATGGGAACAGCATAAAGTGAGCATGTCTGTAAAGGGGAGACTCCCATCAGACCAGTTTTCATTCAGATATCTTGATGACAACTGACCCCTGATGAGTTTTTACCCTCGCCAAATGTAGCCTAACTTTGGAGCATTATTTAGCACCTTTCCTGACAAGCTTGCGTGGCAGGATTGGTGCCAACGGTCTTCTAGTTTGATATAATACTCTAGTTTTTAATCTGAGCTCGCTACAGCCTCTGAATGACATGTCGGCCAGGGACGAGTACGTTCCTGCTGACTCACAAACTTCTTGGGCGGAGCTAAGCCCAGGATGCAGCGACAGTGCTGCTGCAAAATAGCGTCGAGAGGGAACTTGTTTTGGTGGAACATTTGCACGTCAGGAGGCGAGCTCTGGTATAAAAATGACTAGATCACTGCAAAAGAAAAGCTAACAGGTGTTAGCTTGTTTACATTCGTACCGTTAGCGTCCCAGGTGCTGCAGGTTGCAGCTCAGAGGTTGTTCTTGTGCCTTACAAACACTGTGTGATGTGATTATCTTAAATAATCAGACTGAATTATTAGACTTCACTTCCAGATAATCGGGCGACTCTTTGCAGTGGGTGGATTTGAATACTTTTAATCGAGGGCTTGGAGTATTTTCACAGTATCGTATTAATACTTTTACTGAAGCAAAGATCTGAATTCTTCTTCCACCACCTGAAACACACCTGCAGGAGTTTGTTTTCTCTTCTGTGAAACAGTAAATGTCTTGTAAGTGATCATGATCTCAGCCATCAGAGTTTATCGTGTGTTTATTTTCAAATGTAATTTGTTCACTGTAACTTAAACATAAACTGCCTTTAAAATGTGAGTGAACTGAACTCAGGTTGAATAATTATGTCATGTTTGTGAGGATGTAAATGCGGCTGAGATACTTAAGAAAAGAGTTAAATAAAACTTGCTATATTAATTTCAATCATGAGCACGTGCTCGGGAGCAGGAACTGAATTCAGTGTTTTTCACAAAAAGAAACGAGCTTCAAACTTCACGTGACAAGTTTGAAAGACACACAGCAGGTTTATAACATGTCAAGGAGAGGCCTCTGTCGTCCTGTTTTCTGGACAGGTTCAACTCGCAATGCATGGTGGGAAGTCTGGTTATGTTTATTTAAAATGCTTGTTGAGTTTAGTGCAAACTTGCCGACCATGAGATCTCAAATACAGGGAGGAGTTCAGGCATTCAGCCTTACTTTGTCAAATATATTTAGAATAGCACAGAAAATGAGTGTTACAGCTGATTTTCTCAGGATGTGGAAGTGAAGGGTTAGGGGGTTAGGGGGTTAGGGTTAGGGGGTTAGGGGGTTAGGGTTAGGGGCTCATGGAAAAAAATGGTTCCCTGTCCTTCAAAAATGTCTGTAAGAAACAAGAATTCTTCTGTCTGGGACTTCTGGAATTTGCAGAAAGTATTTCTTTCTCTTAATATTGTTGATTTCTCTCAGACTTTGATAATGAAAAGGGGAAAAAAGGTGTGAAAGTTTCTCGTAAATCAGGAGAAATACGGGAGTAAAACAGGAGTGACAGAGGAAAATCAGGAGGGTTGACATAAATATGGTTTAATGAACTCATTCATAAAAGTTTTGCAGGTTGCAGGAAACCTTGAAACCTTAAACATCTGAAAAGTGTGTGTTTTACACTTTTCCCCCTCAGCGTATGTGCGCCAGGTTTCAGATCATCATTTACACTGTTGGAGAAACATTATACAACTCGGAATCAATCTTGAAATGTTTGTTTAAAATTACATTTCAAGCTTTCAACCTTTAAAGCTTTTTTCTTTTCCAATAATGACACAATAATCACCCGACAGAAGAACGGAAAATGTTCCACATAATTATAATGTTAAGTGCAAAATACAGCTTTTGGAAAAATGTATTGACTGATTTAAAAAATTATAGAGAAAGAGTTATTTTCATCAGTGTGCAGCGCTGGTGTGTGTTGTGTTTGGTCAATATATTCTTTAATTTACTTTCACAATATCTCTGAAATTAAATAAACGCAGACTGTCAGTAGATGTTAAATAATATGAACTGTGACAAAGTTCAGTTTTTATAAATTATTGTATTATTGTTTTCAAGATTGAGCTCAAGCAATCATTAAAAAAACTGTAACACAAATGAAAATAAATAAATAAAAATAAATATCTGTTGTTTGGACAAAACAAACATTGTGAAGGCGTCACTTTGGGATCTGGATCATTGTGACGACATTTCTCGCTATTTTTACAAACCAAACAATCAATCAAGGACCATTTTTCACTTTTTTTCCGTGAGTATTTTTACAGTGTAACATTAGAACTTAAAATTATTCAACAAGCAAAGAAACATTAAAGAGAGAAAAAACAAACCGACAGAGACGAGTCAGAGAAAAAACAGAACAATGAAACGAAAGAGAGAAAATAAGAAATTAAAGACAAGACACACACACACACACACACACACACACACACACACACACACACACACACATATTTGTTAATTGATGCAGCAGTTGAGGTGTGGTGGCCAAAGGGCGAAGAGGATCACAAGGCAAACAGAGCACAGGATCCTGCTATCTGCTACAGAGTGTGTGTGTGTGTGTGTCTGTGTGTGTGTGTGTGTGTGTGTGTGTGTGTGTGTGTGTGTGTGTGTCCTCCTCACTCAGACCTTTGTCCTTCTGGGTCCATTTTGCCTCCAACAACAGTCCTATCTGAACTCTGATAGAGACTATCAGCAGTGTGTGTCTGTGTGTGTGTGTGTGTGTGTGTGTGTGTGTGTGTGTGTGTCTGTGTGCGTGACGGCCGTCATGAACTTGAGACTAAAAGTTTGTCTGTTTCAGTTTTGTTGGTTGATTTTAAAATCACTTTGTTGAATATAAGAACAGACTGTAACACACCTCAACTTTCTTCTTTGTCTATATTACATTTATCATATTGACATATACAGTAATTATACTAAAGTATGTTCTTCACACTCAGACTTCAAGTAAACTGTCATAAGTAGAAGTATTAACAGGTTAGCGAGCTATAAATGGATTCCTGTGTAGCTAGTTGCCTAGCGTAGCGGTTGGTCTGTGTAGCTAACATTAGCAGCTGATGTTTATAGCTAACACTAGCGGTTGAACTGTGTAACTAATGTTGGGGTGTAGCTAATATCAACGGTTGACCCATGTTGCTCATGTTAGCATCTGGTCTGTGAAGCTAATGTTAGCATCTGGTCTGGTCTCTCCTGTAATGTTTGTTTAATTTAGATGTTGAGTTCTTGTATGAGGTCAGTATTTTCACAGATGGAGGCAGAACCGTCTCTGTACTCTGATGTTGTTCCTCTTTTCTGATTTAAAGACACGATGATGTTGAATTTTCCCCCCAGTGAAGCGTTCAGTCTCTGGAGGACATGATGATGAACTGAGTTGAACACTTCACATGATGGTTTATCTTTCTTTATGTTAAAATGTATTTTAAAATTGTAATCCTGCTAATAGTCCCCATTTTTACTATATGTAACCATAATCTGATTATGACTTTTTCTGTAATTGTAATGGATTACAGTTACCTCTTTTGTATCCTAATTATTATTTCAGGTACAGTTTTATTCTCCCAGAAAGACACTAGAATTGAGTTGAGCACTAAAAGCAGTAAAGTCTACTGTAAATAGATTATTTATGATGGAGGAGAGTTGAGGTGAAAAGGATGAAGGAGGAGTTTATCTCAGAAGTCAACAACACTGCTTCACTTTTATAGTTCAGAAGAGATAGTAGACACTCCCAACTCCACTTGATTTGATAAGCTCCAATATGTTGTATAAATAGGAATAATGTCACTGTGCCAATGATCATAAAAAAATCAAATGTGGTATAAAACCAGGACATGAACTGAAATCACCTCAGCGCTGAGTGTCGGTTCACTCTTCAGGTCATTTCAGGTTAATTTTATTGACATGGTTCAATATCAGACATCCTAAATTTACATTAAGAGGCTTTACATTATACTTTACATACAACATGTGACACCCTGTCACGCAACATGACTGTATGTTAGCAGTTAGTGTTTTCAGGGATCTGCAGCCTGCAGCTCCAGAACCTCATGTGGCTCTTTGGCAAAAAAAA
>JAJHUR010107469.1:33878-47403 GCA_027495735.1 Lutjanus campechanus | reverse complement strand
GCTTTACCATACCTCCAGTGTCAGTGTGAGACAAAGTTAGAGAGTTAGAGAGCATCTGAGACGATTGAGCGTCTCTGCGTGTGTGTATGTGTGTCTTAATCTCCCCTCCTCTCTTGTTCTTTTTCAAGTGAAGACATTCCCCACACCGTGACCTTGCTTTGTTGCAGCTGACACTCACCTCTTATCGTGCTCTGTCCTCATATCCGCTCCTCCTCCTCAACCTCCCCCCTTTTTTTCCTCCTCTTTCTCAGCCTCTCCCTATCTAACAAAAGGGAGATGTCACTTGCTCAGAAGCCCTTTCCTTCCCTCTCCTTTCATTCCTCTGCCGCTTCCTCTCCTCCGTCTTTCCATTAAGCCAACAAAAGGCGGTCGCCGCTCGGTTCAGAAACTCTCCCTTTCTTTTCCTCCTCTTCCTCCATGGCTGCACCTTTTTTCTCCGCACACATCTCCCGCCTTTCTTTCTCTTCTCTAGCCTCTTCTTCAATCCCTTTCTCTCATCCCCTCTGCGTCTTTCCATTAAGCTAACAATAGGAAGACGGTCCTCCATTCAGAGTGGCTGGTCTTTGGTTGGAGGTCACACCAATAGAATCAGAAGTCATTTAGTCTGGATTTTGTTTAAGTGTGTGTGCGTGTATGTGTGTGTCGTCAGAGTAGCCACCACTCTCGAGAGATCAGAAGTCTCCGCTCTGGTTATTGTACATTTCAAAGAAGCTACTTTTTTGGCCTCCGGTAGTAATTATCTTTGGCTACGAATGTTTTACTGCTCAACTCGTGACCTATTTAAAGACTGTGCAATGTTCCTTCAGTGTATGTCATCGGTCACTATACTGCTTTATAGTGTTTCAAATCTATAAAAGCTCAAGGCAACTAATACTGCAGGTGCAACAGCTTTTCAACGGTACCAAGACCCTAAGGAGGCAGACATATCTTAGCTACCAAAAACTATTAATAGGCTGAAATATATCACTAATCAGCTGAAAAGAAACAGCTACAGTATAACGTGAGTCAGCATCTGGGTGCCCTGTTACAACACCTCACTGTAAGAGTATCAAACGAGTAAGGCTCTCCCCTCTCTCATTAACTAATGTCAAGGGCTCTTGGGTAAAGCACTTAGAGTAAGCCACAGCTGCTCAAGTAGAGCTGGTCAGTGGCAACAGGGTTAAAGGTTGGGGTTGCACAAAGCAGCTCAATATAAATGTGAAGCGGGCAGGAGAGCCTTACTCAACTGACTTTCTGGCTGAAAACAGGTTAAAATAGCAAATAACTAAGTAAGAAATACACTTTAATTGGAAGACAGGAGTAACTCATCTTGAATATTAGAGAAATTGGGCTCAATGCATGTTTATGAGAAAACTCTGCTTGTGACTACTAATATTTTAAAATGATGAGAATAAAATAATGTTGTCATTATACTCTCCCCAAAACCACCACACTCATGTGGCAAAAAGAGTGATTTTATCTTGCAGAACATGTGAATTGGCTGTCTGCCGCTGCCTCAATTGGTTAGTTTGTTTGTGTTATTGTGTGACTTTGGAGAATTAGAACTTGCAATAGTCATACAATAACAGAAACAAGCTAACCGACTGAGGCTGCAGAAGACCAGCAACTCCTGTGTTCTGCAAGGTAAAAAGAATGTTTTTGACAGTCTGGCAGCTTTGGCAAGAGCGATATTTGGTTTATATAACAGTATTGTCTGTGTAAACAAAAACCTGGTAAAGCTGTACCAGTGCTCCTTAAAACACATCAGTGAGTCCATTATGTAAATCCCCATTTCAGGAAATTATGTGAACTTTTATATAGATATTTCTCTATTTTTACATATTTAGGAACCATTTTAAGAGACTTAGATATTCAGAAAGAAAAACTTTGTCACCATGAAAGTTTGTGTGTGTGCGTGCGTGTTTACCATGTCAATGGTGGGCTCCTGTTTAGCAGTGGGCGGGGCTGCAGCAGCAGTGGGTGTGGCCTCCTGCGGGTCAGCATTTGGGGAGTGGGAAGGGAGGAGATTAGTGGCAGCCACAGAGCCAAAAGGACGACAGTATTTATGACAAGCACACGGCCTGCCAATCAGCTCGAGGCAGGCAATGATGTCATAAACACGAAAGGTCAAAGAGGTTAATGAAGCAATGGAGAAATGTTCGGCTCACATTTTTTAAACTCTAAACTGAAGCATAATTGGTATAAGAACATTGAAAAATATTTAATAAAAGTGTCATGATATCATCAATCAGAACAGCAAGTAAAAAAAGAACTCAAAAACCCAGAATCTTATTTTTCAGAGGTTCATTGGAGTCTGTAAGGTGCCCCTTACAGATCCTCTTCAACCTTTAAATTGGTGCTCACAGCAATCTCAAGAAACAGAAGAACAGAATAAGTTGTGACAGAAAAAGTGGGAGATAAAGAAGCCTATTTATTCAAGCACATGCTGAGTCTGTTGTTTACTCTCAGCTGTGATTCAACTTATGATTACTTCTTCAATCTGACAATATCCTTTTACTGTTGATGAAAAATGCATGTTGCAACCTGTGCGCAGAGCTCTGTCACATCGTGCAGCAGCACAACCCTTTCATAACAAAAAATGTACTAACTGGATAAAATTCAGTTTCATAATGATAATGTGTTAAATTACATGATGAAATTAAAGAAAAAACATGCTGACTACTTTCTACTGAAGGTGGAAAAATATTTGTTCATATTAAAGAAGTACATGATTTTATTGAAATGCAAGGACCTCAAATTGTGTAATAACCAAGTATCTTAGAATATCATGAAAATAACTTAGTGTAGTTTAAGGTACTATATAATTTTCATTATTCCAAATTAAAACTTGCCAAAATATATCCTCATATGGGCTCAGCTCCCTGCTATTCTGGCACGTTTTTTCTGTGTTCTGAATTATCTAACTAATGGAAATCTATTTTCCAAACTCTCTCTCTCACACACACATCTCTTTCTGATGTTTTTGGCCAGATAATAGAACCTGATCCCTTGACTGGCACATTCGGTGTCTCAGGAGAGGGTTGTACTCCTAAGGGAGCTAATCACACAGTTGCAGCCTTTTTAATGTTAGTATGCAGGATAATTTTCCTTAACTGAAAAAACCCTGCATCCTACCAAATATATTTTAATAGATGTCATACAACAACTCAGGTTTAGACCTTGTGGCTGACAATAAATGTGAGAAACGTCCCTACCTGGTCAATCCTGAATCTAAGGGCCATATTTACATGATCTACAGTATAGGGCATGATCCAAAGCACAAGCTCAAGTGCATTTAGGGCAACTTCACGTTGCTATTAAAACGGTGCATAATCTTGGCACAAAGTAAGGCACAGAGGGATTGTATTTAGTCTTCATTAATCAAAGGTGTATTTTGGGTGTAACATGAATTAAACCAATCAGAGTGTCATCTCTGATTGAGAGCCAGGTGCGCCTGACTCTTCCACGTTGCTATTTAAATGATGATTTCTGCAAATTGGAGAAGCAAATGGAGATGCTGAAATAAACCACTGATAGTGTGACTGTGTCAAAAAATTAACATTCTAATTAATAGCGGATGGGCTGCAGGTGTGTGAAATAGGATAAAGCATCTCCCTGTGCACGTATACGCACACAGACACAGCAGCATGACTGCTGTAACTTTACAGCTTGGATGGAAATGTTACTAAGTTAATTACTGAAGGCAGCCTCTCTGATCATTAAAGTAAATCAATAAAAAAAAACACTCACACATCAATACAACACACAATAAATAAATCACCTGGAAAGCTTGAAGCTCAAAGAAAGACATACTCTATACAAACATACAGAGGCCAGAGGAACAGAAGCTAATCCAGGAATGATTTTGGTTCTCTAAAGGTCATGTTCCCCTAAAGATTTTAAACTTCTTAAAAATATCCATTTTCCTCTGAAGCGTGGTGAAACACATGGTTGTACAGTATATTGTAAATTGCTGTGGCCATAATGGAAAACTGTTTCATGAGTCAACAAGATCAGCATTAACAAAACACCCAATAAGCAAAACATGATAAAGATAATTACTGCCGAGGGTCATTTAAAATGTAGATAGTGACTCAAGCTGTGGCTTCTCACAGCCTGTAGTCTACTGTACATCATAAAGCAGATGAACTTACACTCCATAAAGCAACAAACCACCGAGTTATGGCTAAGCTGTAGCTCTTTGGCTCTGTGCTTCATGATCAATGTCCTTTTAGGGGTGTAGTTTAGCAGGTAACTGGGTAACTGATAAACTATGACTGCTGTAAGGCTTATATTAAAAATAAGAAATATATCGCCCAGCTGAGGTCATGACTCACTGCCTTGCAGCCTCTTAGCATAGTAGCTAAATGTTAGCTGAAAGTGTTTTGGCTCCTGTGGGCTCATAAAGCATAAATGGCATGCACAGTTAGCCTAGCGTAGCGCCGTGACTCCGCACTGCATGACAAGCTGCCAGAGGTGGAGTTTTAGTGGCTCAAGGCTAAAGGGACTATAAAGAAGAGTTAATGGGCTGTACAACTGCTGTGTGATGAAGCGCTAAGCTAACACGGCGAGGCCACGGCTGCATTTCATCAGAGAGAAATAGGTGTGTGTTTGTGTGAGTAACAGTAAGAAAATAAAGGAAAATGCTGGACTGTGCTTCTGTAAAAGTATGTACACAGTGGCATATGTGTTATACTGTATACTGTACTGTATCTCTGTATATGTATCTAATATGTATGTGTGTAAAACGGGCTCCCTAAACAAAAGTTATGGCCATCATATCATGGTAAATAAAGAGCCTCTGGTGTGAATATCCCCATTTATTTTTAATACCATTTCACATTCTATTTAAAAAATATAAATGATGAAAGAAATGCCTATGAGTAGTGCTAGTATGTGTGTATTCTCATGCTAATTTAAGTCACTTACAGCAGGAGGACCTGGAGGTGGTGTAGCAGGGGCTGGGGTTGGTGGAGGACTGAGTGGCTTTGACTCCTCCTTTTCCTTCTCGGGCTCCTCCTCTTCTGGCAAAAGGGGTGGCGGCGGTTCTGGGGCGAGGTTCGGGCACTGGCCGATTTCGGCATTCTCAAAGGACACAGGCTGGGAGAAATCTGAGAGACTGGAGAGGTAGACAGGCAATTAGATTTAAAATTATTATGTTGGGCTCACACGGACAGGAGAATCAAAATGAACTAGAATTCCAACATTAAAATTACCATGTATTTACCACATACACCAGTCATTTGATGACCTGTGTTCAGACTAAATGCTACAGTAAGTGAAAGGTGACTCCATCTGCACTCTTTTCCGTTTTTGAGTCTCGCTCTTAGCTGTTAGCAAAAAGTGGTGATGTAGGTTATAGTGCTGATGCCCTCTAGCAGTAAAAGACTCCGTCTATGGTACTACTGAACTAAAGACATTCAGAAGTGTGTATTTTCTCTAAATTTGAGCCATCTAGAGCAAAGTTTAACCAATTTGTTTTTGTTTCAATTCCTTTTGTGTTTAATCACACTGCCTCAAAAATTAATTTGGTGCTTAGGCTGCACCAATGACATACACAAAAATGGACAACAAGAGAGCTAACCAAAAGTGAAGCCAAAATATCTTGATCACCCCGTGGTGGCTGGCTGCAGTATAGGCCATAAACTCGCTCCTCAAGCAGAGGGGACACGGGCCTAACTAAAAAAAACTCCAAGCTCTAGTCAAATACATTTTTCCTAAAGGTAGTTTCTGTCAGTTTAGGGAGTTCTTGTCATGTTGTTTGTTCAAGTTCAGTAAGTCTGGTTTTGATTGGTTGATTTCACATCATGATTGACAGTTGAGTCCTGCATGTGATTTAGTCAGCTGGCTGTATGGACAGGACCTTGATACCAGGGCTCCAAACCTGATCACTGCTGCTATGGCACCAAATGACGTCACCAGCAAAGACAGCAGCACTCGAATCCGGGATATTTTGGTTTCATCTTTGTACAGTGGCAGGAAGTGAAGACATGTTGTCCATCTTTATTATTTATGGTCTGAACACAACTTAACAAGATCAAGAGTCAGGACACAATGTTCCTATTACCATGATCATATGGAAGTGCTAGAAAAAGGAAAATAGTAAGAGTTATTTGATAGTCATTAACAAAATAATACCCATTTAATAGGTTTTAATAGGCAGGTGCCTCAAAAACAACCAAAACAAATACACACAGAACTATGAGGGGTCACTGACAGATGGACAGATGTATATTAGATAGAAGTTACAGCATCTGGGTGGAGGGGTGATAGGGGTGAAATGAGGTGAACGATAGACAAATGGTCACAAACATAAACACAAAGATGAGAGAGGGGGGTAATTTGAGTTATGAGTATGTTTATGATGTTGGACAGCTCTATTACTGCTGTTCAGGCAGAAAGAGATGCTGGGCTTTATCATCATCATCATCAACACCATCATCATCATGACCTCCTGCAATCATATTAACTACGCTTTAACCCAGCAGTGTATGAGGTCAGGCATCCACTGCCAGAAAACATCATTGGGTAAACATGAACAGCTGCCCAGTTTGAAGCATGAGTATCTGATACAGAGCATTTAAGGTGAACAGTAAAGGAAACTGAGTTAAAGTAAAATGGTCAGTTTTGCCTGTGTCAGTGTTTTAACACGGTGGAACAAAGGGGCAGAGAAATATCCAAAATCAAAAGCTGACTCTGTTCTTTTGCTCCATATTTATCTTGAGATGTCAGAACCACATTATTCGGTGGATGTATCAAAATCAAAACAGTGGTTTCAGTTAAAAAAAAATAACTGTTTGCATTTCTACCAGGTCTTTATTTCAGGAAGTAGCCAAGGTCATAAATTAGAATTTATGTTTGGATGTTGTTTCAGCTATTAAAAGCATGAAGACATGGAGGACAAGAGAGTGAATATTCATAAGCACTTGAAAATATAATTTCCTTTAAAATTCCTATCACTTACTTTATAACATTACTTTAAATTAATAGTTTGGATCATTTCAAGTGGGGTTGTATGAGGCATTCATTCATAGTCAGTGTATTATACTGTAATGAATGAAGTGTGTTTTACAGAGTTAATAAGGAAATTAAAGATCATCTTAGTTCAGGAAAAGACAGAAACTTGAATAGAGAAGGTGATCAGTTGTATTTTTCAGTTTAATAATGAAAATAGGTGCGAGAATTTTTCATTTCTTTACATTTTTGCACACATTTCTCAACTTTCATCTTATCACGTTTAACCATAGTTGACTTCATGGTAGCTGGTATGTGATAAAACCCAAATCTCACTCTCTCACTCAACCATCGGTAGAGTTGCTGGTCTACTGCTGCCCCGATCAAACAGTTTTCTTGCGTTATTGTGTGACTTTGGTGAACTAATTTTAAAAAAATGAAGTAACAAAATAACAAAAACAAACTAATTGATTGAGGCAGCAGCAACTCTGTTCTGTGAGGTAAGATGACGTCGATAGAGCCTGGCTTAAACTGATTTTTTAGGTGACTAAAATACGTTTTGCTGCTGACCCTGTCAACAGCAGTAGATTGCTTAAGCTTCTATGCTGGTGCTCCTCTCTGCTTCTCCAAACTGTGGGTGTGTTGACTGGCATCTACTGCAGGTCACACACTGACTGTGCATTAGTACCTCATACAACTCTACTTCAAATAATCCAAACTATCCCTTTAACAACATATTGTTTAGAGCAATTCATCTAGTTTGTTGTAATACTGGTACTTCAAAAAGCTCCAATCCAATCAATATTTCAGATTTAAGAAAAAAGCCAACTTTAGCTTTTTTGCATCTTTGAATAAACAGACATCTGGCTTCATACATAAAGGAGACATTACTTACACAGCGTTGATCATGAGGTTCCATATACATCCCTGGAATGGTACGTTGGCTCTGTTGGACGTCTGTTCAACTTCTGCAGGAATACCACCGAGGAAGATGCGCTGCAAGTTCACCGGCTGGTCGTTGGGAAGTGCCGCCTCCCTCTTGGGCTCCTCATCCACCTGAACTGCAAAAGATCTGGTGGAAAACACCCACAATAACTTAGAGGTTAATTTATTGATCATTTTATAACACAAGGTCAAATAAATAGATGGTAGCTATAGTTCCCCTGATGCTACTGACAAAAACAATATATTGTGCAATACTTATATGCAGTAAACAAACAAAAAGTATTCATTTAATTATAGGGAGAAAAAGTCTAAGATACTGTTGCACAGGTAGGAAACGCAGACTGAACAGACACACAAACACCAACCTGCCAGGTAGCCTCTCTATGCGCAGTGAGTGCTCTCTCCCATCATTCAGTATGCCTTGCTCGGGTCGTCGGATGACACGACGCAGACTGTGGCTGCCGGTAAACACCAGGACCTCTAGAGAGCCTTTGTTCAGCATGACTGAGAGGTAGGGCTGCAGGAGTCAGAGATAAACTTTATTAGCTGTGGAAATCTGAACATCGAAACTACTCTCAGGACACAGAGCTGGAGAGAGGAGATGAAATGGAGAAGGCAAAGTCCAGGATGATGCAAGAGAGAAGGGCTTTGAATATCATTATATACACTACACAGTAAATACACAGCATATACCATCTAAAAAGCCTGTACATCTGACTTTACTCATTGAAAAAGCCTGATAAGAACCTGAAAATAAGAACATAAGAATAATGAAGGAAACTAGAAGGAAATTAATGCCTACCAGAAACATTTTCACTGATGTTGAGTAGTTGTTGGTATAACCATCTGCACCAATGTTAAAGCCCCACTGCAAGTGTGGGTGTATTTTTTCCAAATATATCCTTTACTTAACCAAGAAAACATTGTTGAGAAAGAGAGATAGAAAAAAAACTTTTCAAGAGTCTCCTATTCAAGATTTGCAGCTGTAACAGTACAATACAGACTAAAAACACAAAATGTCTTCCAAGCTCAGAATTTAACAAAAATGCAATTATAAAAACTGAATACATTTTCCAACAAGAATCTGATTAACTATCGCTGTCAAAAAAATAAAAAATAACTTAAAAACAGCCGTAATTCTTTACCATTCTTAATAGTCAATAATATACTATGAATAAAATAAAATAATAATAATTTTCTACTTCTTTCTTTGTCTTTCATGTGGAGTAGATGTCCAGAAAAAGATAATCCTGTAGAAGCTACAAGTCTGTAACAACCTTGTTTTAAGAAAAACACATTTATGTGCGATGTCCTGGAGGAGCACTACACTACCTACAATCCTAAAGTGTAACAGCAACGCCTCTGATTGGTTGAGCTCACTGTTACCATGGTAATGATTACTGCCCTTGCAAACAGGCTGGCTAGTTTGGTAGCTAATTAGTCGTACTAAAAATGTTATGAATACAATTAAAATACACACAAAACACAAACTACAACATATTACAACACTGTTATTAGCAGTAAAAACACTATAACCTAAGTTCTTAATTAGGAATAAGAAGACAGGGCATTTTGACATCATAATAATGACACAAGGTAAATTTAATAAGAAACAGCATCATTTGCAATGGTTTATGGGATAAGGAGTTCCTTCACTCTTATAATAATTCTGTATTTTTCCCTCTGAATCAGATGTTTTATGGTCATAATTGATCTTGTAGCTGGTTGCCTTGGTTCCAGATTCTTTATATAAGGATTTTCTGATACGTCAAATTTGCTTCCACAACCAGAGCTGCAGAAAAAGTGGGTGGTCACTGTTGAGCTTTATGTGCTTGGATTAAACTTGTCCACCACCCGCATGCCGCAATTCTTTAAAAATGTTTGTTGGGAAGAGGAGAGGAGGAGAAAGGACGGACAAGGGGGGAAAAAGAATTGAAGGGAGGAGAGAAGACAAACAGGGGGGAGGAGAGACCAGGGATTAAAGAGCAGAGAGAAGTCAAAGGGGAAAGGGGGAGATGAGTAGGTAGAGATGTGGGGGTTTATAGAGAGAAATTGGAGGGAAATAAGAGAGGCAGGAGAGGAGTGGAGAGGAGAGGAGAGGAGCGCGGGGAGGAAAGGATAACAAGAGATGAGAGGAACAGAGAGGAGAGGATAATAGGGGGAAGAGATGAGAGGGCAGAGAGCAAAACAGCGAGCGAGATAGAGACAGGGAGGGAGAGACAGACAGAGAGGTGCTGGAGAGCAGTGGTGCAGGGTCAGGCTAATTTGAATTTTAATTCACTGTGTGCCAGAGGGCGAAGTGGGAGACAATTTACCACCTGAAAATGGAATTTCAATTTGAGGTCGGGGACAAATTGAACTGAGATGTAGCTACAACATGCCTCTCGCTGCGCCTTCTCGCTCACACACACATACGCAGATACAAAGGCATGCACAGACGCACACATGTACAGACAGGTGCACAGACGCAGACACATGTCACACATACAGACAAAGGCAGATTAACTCACACATACACATGAATTTATACACCGAAGGAAAGATACACACAAATACAGGCACAGACATACAACCATGAAACCAAATACGCAACACTAACCCACGTTCACAAGAAACACTCTAAAAACATACACACACATCTCTGCTACCTTCAATATTTTAAATCTTTCAGCTTTTGAAGTTTACACATGTATGATTATATTTGGGCTTTGGGTTTCGTGTACGAGTGTGTGCCAGTTGTTGGTGTACAACTGAAACCATGACTGAAATCAGCACAGAGAGCCGGCAGAGTGAAGCGGGCTTTTTCTTGTTCGTTTAATATTTATGAACCAATCTAATCTCTTCATTGTACAACGGTTTTGTAACAACACACCTTGGAGCTAACAGAAGTTTATTTATGTTTTATGTATACTTTTGTTTTGGAATTTCAATTTGGCACAGAAGACAGAGCCAGAGGATTTGTTAAACAGTTACAGTAGCTGCCCTGTGGAAGATTGTTCATAATCTCACAAGAATTGGTGTTTTACATTTGCCAGTAAAGTTTCCACAGGGGCCTCCATAATCAACAAAATATGAAAAGTCCCCTGTAGTGGCTTTAACTGTAGGATGGGGCAGCATTGTTCTGTAGCTCCAGTCGTGGGACTGGAAAAGAACAACAGAGGTGATTTTTCTGAGATTGCATTCCCAACTCTGATCTATTCAGTGCTCTTGGATCCACGTCTTGATCTCTCTTTTTATGTGAGAAGAAATTCACCAGAAGTCTGTTGTTTCAGCTAGAGGTGTGAGCAGCTCTCAGATCCAGCATGATGTCTGTCCCTCAACGTCGCTGACCATTTCTATGACACCAACCTCTTCTGTGGTGAATATCTTATGATTTAGGAATGGTCAAGCTGAATTTTTTTTTTATCTCCTCTTTGCTCTCTCCCCTTTTGGCTTCATCTTTCTTCCTCTCCCTCTTCTCACTACACTCTCTTTCATCTCAGCTTCCCTTATTCTGCTCCAAGCTTCTTCCTCCTCTTCTTTTCATCTCTCTCTCTCTGTGACCATTCATACTCTCTGTCCATCTACTATCAACTCTCCTCATCATTTCATTTTTTCCCTCTCCGTCCTCTCCTCTCCTCTGTTACCCTCTCCCTTCGTATCATTCCTCTTCTTTCGCCTCCATCCTTCCTTTCACCTCTAAATCTCCCTCCGCTATCCCTCCATCCTTTGTCTCCTGTCCCCTTCCCTCTACCTCCTGTCTCTCCGTCCCTCTCTAAAACATCCATTAGTCAGGGCCAAGTTGAGTTGATGGTGTTTTTAACCTCGCTTAACCTTTCTCCACACACGCACGCACACACACACACACACACACACACACACACACACACACACACACACACACACACACTCTGCCTGCCAGCATAGTTAGCAAAAATAGATTTATGCGCCCAACAACCAGTGATGATGGATAAGCTAGAGGTAACCCTCTGTCCTCTTTTTCTCTCTCACACACAGATACATATTATGCTAAAACATGCATGCACGCACACAAAAAGGCAACCACACATACATGAACATATAGACACACACCTGCAAACATGAATGCACATACAAACAAAATACTAACACGCCAAAAACATGGTGTATCCAGTAGAGATTAAATAATGGATTTATTTATTTATCAGTGATTTCGATTAAAGAGGGCAGTGTCAGGGACTTCAAGCATGTGTGTGTATATACAGTATATATGTATGTGAGTGTGCACTTGTGTACCTATCCAACAGTAGACTTCTGCATCATTACTCATCACCAACAGGGGACTTCCATGCAAAAAATTTTTTTAGGTCCTTAAACTCATGCTAAAATCATGCCTGACACTCTCTGGTGATTTTATTTTAAACTTTTGTCAAAGGGGGACCTGAAGGTGTGTAAGTGTTTAAGTCCATACTCAGCATTGTCCCTGCAGGCTGGTGCAGGGATTTTAACCACTCACTCACTCACTCACTCACACACGCACTGATTTAACACTCCTACATGGTGTGAATGTGCATAGAGTGATCAACAATAAAAAAAAAGGAAAAATCTGGATTCCCCTGAGAGAAAATCCATGCACTGCTGTAATAATTCTTTAAAGCCTCTTGGATGAGAAGCAAAACACCTTCAACAACCTTAGCAAGTCCAGCTGCTTATGATAACCCTTAGAAAAGATTCTTTAAATACTACTATTACAAAACTACAGGAAGCTGCAAAAACCAACAATACAAGGAGAAATAATAACATGTTCATCCTGGAAAAAGAGGCAAAGAGGAGGAGAAGACAGTATTGGAAAACAAAATAAATTACACAGATGAACACAGGAAAATAGTGTATAAAGATATACAAACACAATTGAATGCAGCTAAAAAAAAAATCATTGGAAACAATAGAAATACGAAGGAGAGAAAAGAATCTCATGTCCTCAAGACAAACATATTACGATAATAGTCCAAAAGCACTGACAACAGTAGAAATTAAATTAAAGAAAGAGAGAGAAAAACTCAAATAGCTACCATTATGGGTAACAACTCCACATATAACAGGAAAAAATCGAAAATAGTGTCATGTTGTAGGGATTACTATGAAAATCTTTATACTCAAAGTAGTAGATGTAAACACACAACATCTAAAGAGTACCTGAAATCCTTTAAAGAGGACATATTATGCTCATTTTCGGGCCTTTGTACTGAAATCTTGGACTCTTATAGAGCAGCTACATGCGATTACCCGCACACAAAGCTTTGTAGATATTCAGAACGGTGTCTCTTTCCGCTCCTCTTTTCTCCTCTTTTCTCGTCGCGCCAAAAACGAGCCGTGTAGTTTACTCCACCCCCCAGCCCTTTCCCGAGGACTTCCGAATTGCTGCCGAGCGGTGCCGAACTCCGCCTCCTCATTATACCGCTGCAGCAGCAGAGAGCCTCGGGCTCTGTGCAGGATTAAACTTACTTTACTCTTTTGAAAATGACAAGTTTTGAAATACAGCCGTATGTGTTGGATCCCGAAGTTTCTTCAGAACAGAGGTTACTTCATGACGTCTCTGAATGGTAGGAGCAGCTTGTTATTGTCATAACCTGTTTATCTCTGCGGTGTATGTGTTTCGTTTTCGGCTAATCCAGCTTCGCACTGGCTC
>JAJHUR010107469.1:0-29188 GCA_027495735.1 Lutjanus campechanus | reverse complement strand
AGCCCTAATTTTAGTCCTAAATCTTTATGCAGTCATAATGAAGAGTTACAAAGTGGTTTGAAAAGCAAAAGCAGTAAAAATAAAAGTTTGCTTGATCAAAATTATTTGACCAAACTAAATTCTCTCTGAAGTTTTAGTCAAGGCTTTACTCTTACAAAAGACAAGAAGCATGATGATTTACAAAAACTATCAAATGTGCCAGCATCCCTTACTCATTCTCATTACTTTGACTGCTGAAAAGTACAAACATTACACACACACACACACACACAGACACACACACACTCACGCAGAAACTCTCATCCTCAGCAGAGTGGTTGGGGAAGAAAGAAAAACGAGAGATAAGAGGAACAGAAAGACCTTCACTCTACACACACTCAACCCTGGGCCTTTATAATCCTTCATACAGTCTTTATACACTGTTTGAACATGACTATATGTGTGTATGAATGAGTGGCACTAGTGCATAGAAATCATGGTGAATGGTTTTAAAAGTCAATGCAAAAATTCAATGCACATGTATGTGTCTTTGCATAACTGAAAAACGTGCATGGATGACGCATACATAAATGACTGAGGAAGTGCGCATATATTAGGTTTGTATTGATTAATTATAAATAGTCTGTACGTGGAAAATGAAAAAGCCATAGGGCACTTTAAATCGGTCATTACATTTCTGACCTTCACTATCTATTTTCTCTCTGTATCTTTCTATTTAATGTTCTACAGAAAGACACTTAATTTTCCTGAACATAGAAATGTCTACAACAAAACACAGCGAATAACAGAAGAGACTCAAGTGGGCACAATTTGAATGAGAGGCAGGGTCAAGAATGGGTAAACCAGAGGAAGAGGTAATGTGGGTTCTACATCTCCTGGCTTCTTGAAATGTACAGTATATATTAATTTTCCATGTACACATTCACTCACATTCTACTCAGCTATTAGACAGAGAGGATTAAAAGGGATAGTTTGAGATTTTTTAAGTGGGGTTTTGTGCAGTATTTATCCATAGTCAGTGTATTACCTACAGTAGATGGCGGTTGGCACAGCCTCAGTTTCGAGAAGCAGCAGGAGTATCGGTGTAGGAAGTTAAATAATGTAATGCTGCTTATTTTAGCCATCTAAAAAGGTCAATATCACAATATTACTATGTTTATAATATCCTCACCACTTTACTCTGACATCAGACAGTCATGCCATGTTATCGTGTGACTTCTGTGAATCTGAACTGACACTTTTAAACACCAAAGTCACACAATACACAAACTAACTAACTACTAAACTGTTTTTGTCAAAGGAGTCTTGTGGCTTTGAAGAAAGTGATATTTGGCTTATGTAATGGTGGTTTCCTATTGGAAAAGGCTGCTTGATGGCAAGGTTAAGTGGTGAAAATATTCTAAATGTAATGTATAATTCAACTGAAGGATTTTGTAAGTGGCACATTGTTTACCTTCCTTTACCAGCACTTCTGCTGCTGGTGACCCCACTACAACTATTCCTTTAACATATCTGTATTCTCTGACACTACATATACTATAGGCATGTACTGTCAAGGTGAGCAGACAGTGTGTGTGTGACTGTGTTTTAAGAGTTTAAATATACTGTAGAGATATAAAACTACAGCTAAGTGGACTCTCTTACCTCTACATTACATCCTTTAGTCACTCCAGTATAATCTGAACTGCTGAGGAGATTATATGGAGTCCTGGAGACTTCAATCTCCCGAAGACATCCAGCATAGCGCTTCAGAGTGATCTCTGGCCTATAAAGAAATTAAAATAGTTTTAGTAAAGAGTGTACAGTATATAGCTGAAGGAAATTCAGACTCCGTGTCTCTCAGTGGTGTAATATAATTTAAAAAATAAGCTGAATTACAGCAGCAGTGAAGCTATTGCATCATCTATCCAGAAGCAGAGTGACGCCTGGACGTCAACAACAAGAACAGTTTGAATATGCCGTTTGTCCATATTGTTCATTTTAATTCATTTGGATTTATTATATAAATCAGTTTGTAGCAGACTTGATATTAACGTAATATCAGGCATTGTACATGTTGCAGTATTATTCAGGAGGTAGGGAAAAAATCTCTCAATCTTGGGCTGTGATCACACTGAACATGTTATTAGCAGTGTAATGCACCTTTGTAATTGTTTTCAGTGAATTAGGGCTTTATTTTTGTAGCTCAGCAAAAACTGTTGCTCGCAGTGCTACAAATAATTGGTCGAGACACTTGGATCTGCATCTAAAACACAATTTGAATATGATTATGGCAATGATGCCTGTAAGGCAGAGTCATAAATGTGAGAAATTCCACCAAAATGTTGCTGAACAGACAAACGTCACATTCAGATTAATAAAGGATAGAGAAAGTGATTTTCCAGCCGCTGTGTGGAGGAGCAGGAGCCTGCAGGGGCCAGCCAGGATACAAACAAAGATAAACATTCACTCTGGGCTCTACAGCATCATCAGCATGGCTAGCCTCATGCATAGGGCAATATACAACAAAATATACTATATATCTGATAATGAGATTTATTTATTCATTTATTTATGCATTTATTTACCTGGCTTTCATGCTGTTAAGACAAAACATGATATCAAAGCATTAGCACACTCCACAAACACAGTTTTAACTAATTTACTCATTTATTTCAGGTTTTTTCTACTCAACCTTCTGGCACATGGATGCTTTAATGACAGACGAAAAGGTGTGACAAGAGTTTTAATTGGTCGTGAAGAGGCTGATTACACTTGGTAAACAACTAAATCTAGAAAAAAAAAACAGCCTCAGCAATTTAATTGTGTCAAATTAAGTTTTACATCAGTAATACATGTTAAAATGTTACTGCATATGAATAAGAAAGAAAACTGAGGGTCTCGCCTTCACTTTGAAAGCAAACATACATGACTCTAAATCAAATAAGCATTAAATATTGTGGCCTTTTTTTTTTTTTAACAATAAATTCATACACACTATGTGTGAGTGTCTAAATGTGCACATGAATGTGTTACAGCTGTGTGCACCTGTAGTTTCCAATAGTAGGCAGCCCTCCAAAATAGATCCTTTGGTTTTCCTTGAGGTTCAAACCAGTAGCTGAACCCTGAGATGTGGCCACTATCTTCTCCTCGGCACCGCTGTCAATGTCCACTACAGTCACCGTGGCTTTGTAAAAAGATAGAGACATACATAACAACAGGGCAGGGAGACATAGATAACTGAAATATATTTGATCTTGCTTGTTATCCAGTCATGTCAACTGTAACGTGGCTTAGTTTATTTTAATATTCTGCTAATTTAGACTGTTGTTGTTGTTGTGCGTACCTTGTTTCTTGTTTCGGGACATGGTGAGGGACTTCCAGCGTCCATCATTGTGCCGGTTAGCTGATATGGCACTGCCAACTCCTGAACCGAGGTCAAAGTTCACCTTCACTTTGCCCTCTGACAGCTCCAGTGACATAAAGTCCTTCTACAGAGAAAACCGGGGAGAAAGTGGTATGTGAAATCTAATAACATTCCAATAATACAGGATGAAAAATTTGTATTTTAATTGATTTATGAGTTTATCCCCGGGGTAGTTAAATGTTATTACCCAACAGGGTTGGTTGGGCTAAGGAGGTTTTTTTAAACTGTGTTTAAAACATGATAATCATCAACTTAAAACTGTATTTCACATTAAAAGATAATTTTCCTTTATGCAGTGACTGACCAAAATTTGGACACAATCAGTGCATCTTAACTTTGCAAATCTTCAACAGTGATATTGAGAGGTGAAAGTAAATTGGCGTTCTTGTCGGTCCTGCTACTCCAACCTGAATCACTTCAAATTCTCATCCTACCACCCCCAGCTTCATGCATCCCTGAACACACGCATTCAATTTTTAACACCTGTATGGTATAGAAAGAATATCATATATATCAAATGTTGCATTTAAATGGTGTAAGTGCGACAGAATAATAAACAAATCTTTAATATCCTAAATAATAACAGTCTGGTTTGTTTTAATTTATAAGAAAATTAAAACTAAATGAATCTGCAATAGTTAAACTGTTTACAAGTATATAAATAATCTAAAAAAAAAATAAAAAAAAATCAAACACACCCTTCCAGGCACTGTGTGTGTTTATAAAGTAAAGATGCAAACCTGCACCGTTATGCTAGAGTTACAAAACAACCCATGAAGGTTGCATAGCTTGTTTGACCTACGACTTATTCTGTTTGCCATTGTACTTGTTGCAAGTAATTACTGCCTGGAAAAAACACCACAGCCCTCGATATCAGACAGTCCGCTGCAGCATGTGTTGACGTTAGCCAGCACTAACTAAACAGTTTAGGAAAGGCAGCAGTGTTCCCTCCAGCATGGATAAAAAACCCGCAGGTCTGTGCTGGGCAAAAACACACTGGAACAATTTAGTTTTCTAGTTGGAAATGCCACTGTGATTGGGTTGTGATTTGGGCTGTTGTTTGGGTTGTTGTATATGGGTTTTGGCAGGCAGCTGCTGTCTCCTCTTCCCGTTAAGGGGCCTTCAGATGATAAGAAATTTGTCCTGGTCTCACCACGAGGTAGGACTCAGAGAGGCAAAGCGCAGCATAACAGGTCATGTCTGCCTGGTATACAAACAGCTAAGCTAACTTTAGCATTGGATAAGGTCATAAACTTTATGATTCGCAAACCTTGTAGCCCGATATAGAGTTCAGAATCTCTGTAACACTTTTCTTCCATCACTCTTGATTGTCCAGAAGGGAACCCTACATTTGTGAAAATGTCACAAGATTTGTTTGTGTTGTTTCTTTATTGTGCACATTGTGCAAACATTAAACTGATCACCCTCATGAGCACTTTCACAGGTCTGGGGTTCCCTTCAAGACTCACCACTTAGTTGGGCGTTGCCAGTCTCTCCATAGGAAAGCAATGGGACGACCATTGCAGAGCGGTTTTAACGGTGATCATGTGTTGTAGCCTTTACTGTGGAAAAGCACTGAAGCTTCTGTATCGAGTATTACAGAGTAACCAGACTGTACCAGCCTAATGTCATCTCTGGTGATATTGATACTTCACACAATCACATGGCAACTAAAGCCTTGGCCTCTGTGCATCTTGATTATTGTTTGATGTTCAAAACAGTGACTACCTAAAATGTAAAATATTTCGTGTTCAATTGAATTATCAGTCCTGATTTTTACATGGGTTATAATCATCCTATGCTTTGTTGCATACATACCATATCTTCAGTAGCCAAATACATGAGCAGGGCATCAGAGGAGAACGTGCGGAACTTAAAGGTCACTGTGGAAACATTTGGGTTCCACCTGGTGGGTCGTCCCACTGCGGCATAGCCTTCACCATCCAGCTGAACTATTCCCTCGCCATCCGAACGCTGGGGGCTAAAAACCAGACAGGAAATATTCCATTTTACTTCTGCTTTGTTTCTTATCCAACTGTCAAAGGGTGTTTGAAATGTCACAAAAATACAATGAAAAACATCAAAGATGATGAGGTGGCCTCTTGAATATTAAAAGAACCTCAAGAAATATTGCAATTTATGAAAAATATGAAAACTTTGAGTGTTTGTGTACCTGACAACACATCCTTTACAGTCTCCCTGTCTCTCTCTGTAGTTCCACAGTCCAATAGGTTTACCATCCAAAAATGTTTCCCCCATGCAGCCTGTGAACGTTGATGTTCTTACTGCATCTGCTTTCTGAAAGAGAAAAGGAGGAAAATATTTTTTTTTAAAAGACAAAAAAGACAGACAGGTTCTTGATGTTGTTATACACAGACAAAGAGACAAGACAGATACCTTGACAGTGCCGAGTATTCCTCCCACAAACAGGTAGGCGTTCTGGTCGACGTCCAAGATGGTGTAGGCTGTGGGCGAGTTGGCACTGGCCGGGGTCGGCATCATACCAGCCATGGAGCCTTCCAGGGGATACACTGATATGGTGCCGTTCAACCCATTACTACAGAGACAGAGAGAGAGAAGCAGGAAGAGAGAACAGGGTTTGATGTTATTTTATTTGAAATTCTATATCTCCTGGAAGACATTTACAATGACTGAGGATGTTTGAGCCAGTTGGAATCAGTTTTTATGAACTCTTGGTGCTAAAGATGAATGATAGAAACACATAGTGGAACCAGTTTGTAGCAGAGGAACCTCTGAGCTGTACAGTGAAATCAATCTCCCACCTTGGAGTTTGTTTTCAAAGCAGAAGCAGCATTTTTTGTGTCGTGTAGGGGAACATTTCTAAGACTTATAGTCTGTGTGATCCAATTGTAAAACACATTTGGGAAATCTCCCGGATGGTAATACATGGTGCAGGTGGGACATCTGCGTGGTGTGAATGGGTCTTGTGTTGGACGGTCTGTATGCAGCTCCACTTCAGCTCTTACAGAGAAAAACTAGATCTTCTAGATTGTACTGTATCTATGTAATGATGTGCCACAGGCTGTCAAGGCTGCAGACTCTTGATTTCCCAAGTGGAACAACATGTTTCCACGGCAGCATGAATGAAATGATGTCCTGTGGTTGTTATTTTTGCTGTTACTACTGGTTCATGTGGGTTAAATTAGGTTATAGCGAGGGCAAGGTGAAAGAAATAAATATATGATATTGGAAATCAGTGCAACACGTCCACAACATGATGATACAGTAGTTGAAAGGATGCAACATGTCCAATAACATTTTATTTCTTGTCTTCTAAAATGTATTTGCAACAATTTATACCAATTTTTCATGTTAAGACTTTCATATATTGTACTCTGTTCCCATGTTTCTGTGACTGCTTCAAAAGCTCAAAATAATATTTAAGGAGTAAAAATTTTAAAAGATGTTTCAACTTCAAAGAGTTTGCAATTCAAAAGTTTTTCTTAAACCTAATTTTCATTTAGATTTTTGAATCACAGATTTGTGTTTTACCTTAAAAATAAATATTAACATGAATTCCTCCACTAAGTTGTTTTTTAACATCACACTTATTTTAATGTTTTTTTATTTTTTGCATAAAAACATTTTTGTATCTCTGCACCCAACAATGCATGAAATGGAATGAACAGTATGTATTCTATTTGAAAGGATTTGTTGTGACATTATGACTGTTATTTAACTTTAAAATGCCATTAACAAGGCGACCTTTCACCCCTTTTCCAAATATTCATACGTCTTCAACTCCTTCTTCCTATAAATTAAAGCCAGCATTGCTGTTTAACTCCCAGTTTATTGTACATTTTGCATCCTTCATCATGTCGTGTATTAAAAGGTTTAGAATATGTTGTACATCATGGAGTTAAAAACTGTGTTTTCATAGAGTGGGATGCTGAGATGCAATTTGTGCCTTACATTTGCATGTACGTGTACCTATCTGTTTGTTCTACGATGGATCTCCTTCGTGATGTTACTTCCAAACATTGTAAGTTCAATCATAGGGGCATGTTTATGTATGTTTATGTACATATGCATATTTTCGAAGGTGAAATGTAAGATGTGACTTTTATTTGTATGCCCACATAAGTGTTGGCGTTGGGAGCCTGTTTGTCTGAGAAACACTCCATGTATATGTCAGAGAAACAAAGCATGTGCATGTATACACATCTTACCGAGACGCTTCTATTCTGTGCCAGTTGCCATCATGGATGGTGTGATGGGGATATTCAACCCTCCCCACACCTGAACCCACATCCCAAAGGAAATTCACCTTCCCCTTACGCATCTCCAAGGCCAGGAAATCAACCTGAGACACACAGAAGACATATGCTGTGTATACTGTACATAAACAGTTTTTGAAATATGACAGTGTGCACGATATTGCTTTTTATATGTCATCTCGTCAACAAAGTCAAGGAACTGAAGACAGAAAGGAAGCAGAGGAAACAACAATGCGATAAGAGAGCCAGTCTGTGCTATTTAGGTTTGGCTTTTAGTGTTTCCAGGACACATAATCTAATTTAAACTGGATTACTTTAGTTGAACAGGTGAGGCAATAAAATCTTCCTTACAAGGTGATTGTATATACAGAGATATTATATACCTATTATGTCTGGGGTGGGTTTTCTTTATACACGTATTAAATGGGATCTCCATGAATTTAGTGTTTCACTGGCATAAAGTAGGGGGTCTCAGAAGAGACAGGTTAAAAAAGAAAGATTAAATGTTCCAACTTTAAGTTCGTAGTCGAGGCTCAAAAACACGTGTGAAATCTTTAAATGTTATTGGAAAAATGGCGTGGTAAATCTGGGTGGGCATTTCTCAATTAATCCAACACTTTGTCAAGGTGGTTATCATGTAAAAGTTGGTGAAAGTAGCTTTGCAAGCAGTGGATTTACAGTGCCAACCAAATTTTTATTTAGTTGTCTGTTGGTCTTTCAGTCTAACATATACATGCATGACTGTAACCGACTGCATCATAATCAGACAGCAGATAAATGGGTAAAGTTTAGATTTTTTATTCAGGCAAGATAGGTATACTGAGCATCACACCTCATAAATGGCAGCCAGAGCTTGACAGACTCACCTTTTACACAGCATGTTAGATTTACAAGGATCTATTAGCAAAATATGGCAAGTATGTTTTCATTAGTGTAATCACCTGAAAATAAGACTGTTTTTTGTATCTACAGATGGTGCAGGTCACCTTAAACAGAGTCTGCCATGCCACACTGGTTTCAGATGTGGCCCTTCATGTTTTGCGTAAGCAACTGTATTTTCTGCTATATGCTTGGAAGGAGAGAGTGCGTGGATGTATTTAGCAAAGGATGCTGGATGCTGGTTATCATTTCCCTCTTTTGCAGTTCAAGAGTTTTACAGATGTCTCTTATAATGGTGGCTTATGGGACAAACATTTTTTGAACCATTGGGGAAATTTTTTGTTGCAATTCTGCAAGTGACGACTGGGAAAAACTGGAAACAAAGCTGAACGGCAATACAAAGTCCTATCCCTTATGGTTTTAGTCAGTGGTAAGAGGCAAATAATTTTTTGTTCCAGTTTGAACTCTGTCATGAATTACACAGAATGTAAATTTAAGAGACACTTTTACAAGTTAAGAACAACACATTTTGTCATGGATTCATTTAGCTTTGTGTGACACTGCTCAGTTAACTACAGTTCTTGACTCACACTATATTCATCAACACCAGCATCATCATCATCATCCCTTGTAACGTTATCTTACCTAAAGTGTTTTATCCAGCCACTCCTCACCGGCTAACCTTAGCTTATGACGTTGCAAAAGCGACCACTTCGTATGTAGTTGTCTTTAACATTTTCACAGTCTTATCCTTCAAACTGCATCTTTCTTGACTTGAAAATTATATTTAAATTGACAAACGTGTTATTCATTGCACAATTCAATCAGAATCAAAAATTATTCATCTCTCACCACAGACTACAGTTAATATTTTTTCCAAAAGTAAAATCCCACAGTAGTCTACCAGAAGGGGTGTGACTTCGCCTCTCTGTGTTGTATCCTGTGGTCAATACATCCATGGGAGAGTGAGATAAGGTGTTTGCAATCTGTAACCTTAACACAACATACCACTAAATCTTACACACTGGTCCTTAAGTCAAATGATTCAATAACAGAATTGTGCAATAAAATAGTAGTGTTCATAGCATGCACACTACTTTTTGCTGAAAACTTAATGATTCAATGTCTTAACTTTGCTCCTGAGATGACAGAACACGGGACTTATGCAACATTTCTGGCGGTGACGCACAATGATGCTGATTAATAAGAGTCCAACATCTAAATTTATTACTACAGTGAACCTTATATATAGTATTTATTATGCAGGGGAAAGTGAATGAGTGAACAGTGAGAAACTTCACACCCAGCTCTGGTCTATTCTGAGGGTACAAAGGCTGAAGTTTTCTCCATCTGTCTCTATAAGTGGATTTTCGCTGGATTCTTGCTGTATTTTGATTAATGGTCTTATTACTTATGTATGAGCCAAAAAAATTAATAAGAGAATTTTGAGCATATGCTCTCATCTGGAAGCTGTCTCTGAAGGACACACACACACACACACACACACACACACACGCAGCATTATTATTCATATAGTATTATGCACAATTAGAGATTATTAGGGAGTCACATTTGAAGACACAAATGACACACTCACACACACACACAAGTACACACACACTTATCTTTCTAGTCTCTCCAGGGTAATGCCGATTATTCATTAGCACAGATCACAGGGCAGCATCGTTATTATTCAACTAGCATTACACACTATTAGTGAAATATTAGAGGTGCGCGCACGCACACACACACACACAGAGCATTACTATTCATACTGAATTCTTCACTATTAGAAAATATTAGTGAGAGACACAAAAACACACACACATGCATGCGCGTTCAAGACTTCCCAGTCAGATGAAGCACAGCACTGATTTCTCAAGGGAAATCAGGCTAAAGCAGATAGCAACATAAACTTGTTGTTAATTGCTGCTGCTCCTTAAGACACACAGACACACGCACACACACATGCGTAAACACATACCCACACATATGCACACTCAGGGATTATCAGTGGTACCTTAAAACAGCAGTGTGCGATGTTTATAGGGGTGTTAGTGAGTATGTGTCAAGAAGTATTAATTATTCTCATATTAGACAAATCACTCTGGGAGTGTGTGTAGGCTGTGTGCGTGTGGCTGGCTGAGTGAGAGGAAACCAAGTGTGTGCTTCTCTCTGTGTCTGTATACTAGTGTTTGTGTGTGTGTATAACAGGCATTTTCAAGTATGATAAATGCTGCACAATATACAGCACCTCGACACTGTATTAAATATGATTAATGCTTTAATATGAAACATTTAAAAAATATAAAACTGTCGTATAGATTTTCTATTTTGTCAGCATTAATACTAGAGTCATATATAGACAAAGTTTGATCCTTTTCCCCCCCAGAACCATAAAGACATATTTGTAACCCAAACATACTTAATGAGTGAAAATACAGCACTGCATTATTATCACACAAATTGTGGATGAGAATAACTATTCAGATTGAGACCTTTAGATCTCATCATGCATGATAAGTCACAGTTAACAAAAATATTTTGGTATATATTTGGTAAATTTGTGAGGACCAACTCCTGATAGTGGATGTTTTGGTGTGCAGTGAAAAAAAATCTGATTTGTGGTTTAAGATTACGGTTAAACTCGTAGTCATATTGCTGTTCTGGTCAAACAACTGAAAGGACAAGGTGTGCTAATTTGTACTGTACTCAAGAGTAAGAAAACTTACATATTTGGCTGATCCCAGGTAGAAGAGCAGGTTATCAGGTGTGGTGGTTTTAACGTGAAGGATGATGGTGTTGTATCTGCCTTTCCTGATCTCGGGACGGTAACTACGGAGACAGTCACCACCTGATGACACTGATACTTTGATCTGAAAAGAGGAAGAAAAAGAAGAGAAATGAATGCAGTATCCACATGAAAATCTGTGGCAAAACTGGGTTCAAGTTTGTCTAGTGTCTCTAGTGTCTCTCTCTCTAGCTAGTTACCTCGTGTTTTGCCCTCTAGCAAAAATGGTAGCTAGCTAGCTGGTTAATCTACATAAATTGTTAGCTACTTAGCTATATTTGAGAGCTCATGTTAGCAAAGTGCTAGCTAACTTTCTAATTAATCTACATCAGACATTAGTTAGCTAGTTAGCTAGTGTTTTACTAACTTAAAATTTGAAGATACATTGCTTTTTTAGGTCCCCCTGCAACATCAATCATTAGCTGGCTAGCTATATCTGACAGTTAAAGTAAGCAAAATGCTAGCTAACTATCTTGTTAAGATAATCCTTTATTAGTCCCACAGCGGGGAAATTTGCAGTCTACATCTGATGTCTATGTCGCTTTTTAGGTCCCCTGGCAAAATCTCTCCTTTACAACACAGACAAGCTTAGCACATAGCATACATGACATTAACTTAATAATATAATGCAATGTAATACAAGATGATTTCCATTTATTTCTACATATTAAAACTTAAAAATCAAAATAATTGTTTGTAAAACTGTTTTTGAGGATACGATTATGTTGCCAGGCATTTAAATATGTTCAGGCTGACAGTCAATCGTGTCGGTGTGTTGACAACTTACTGAGTTAGCTTGTTTCCTGGCTTGGTTGATGAGTTCCTTGATCTGTGAGATGTTTCGCCTCAAATTGTCCTGCAGCTTTTTGATTGGCTGAAGCTTCTCCAACAGCCTGTCGGCCTCATCCTCCAAATCCTTCACTTTAGCTCCTGCAGCATGGACTGAGCAGAGAGAGATAAAGTAGAGCAGTGATACAGAACAGTACAGTAGTTGTTATCATTAACAACTGATAACAAATTTATAGCATATATAGCATACTGTTATAGCTGAGAGAGCGTGGAGGGCTTGCAAATAAAGAATGAGGAAAGGATGACAAATAATGGCAGCTGAGGGAATCACTGATATTACTCAAAGAAGGAGGAGAAATATGGAAAGAGAGTGAGAAAGATGGAGAAGCCTGCAGGAGCCAAACAATTAGCGTAGCATAAAGAGGACCTATTCACTATTATATATTGTAAAGGCTGAAAAAGAAATTTAGGAAGACATTAAAAAAATAATAAAGAGAGATAGAAAGAAAATGTTCCATGCTTTGCAGAGCTCTCATGCTCAAGCAGAGCAGAACAGAGGCATTATTAGAAGCAACTACTGTTTACTGTATAGCTATTAGAGATGGTCATAAAGCTAATGGGTGGTGCTCCAATACTGTTGTCGTAATCAGATCATTTTGACACAACTGATATTTATTAAGTCCAAAACTCCACATTAACACAATGCTGTTGATGGCACAGTGTTTAAGTGGTAATTAAAAATGTCTCGACAAATTATTTGCCAACAAATGTTTTGTTCTGGAAGAGAAGTTAACATTCCTCGCATAATTACTTGGTAATTACATGGTATTGGTGCACCACTTATAATAATAAGTGCATATATTAAGGTAAGTGAAATATACATACTGATGGCTGTGGGGATTGAAAAAATAAGAGACAGGGAGAAAAACATCAGGTTTTAGTTAATTTTACCCATTTATGTGGCTCTGAGACAATTAAGTCCTATCTACAAAAAGTCATAACATAGCATTAATATAAAGGGAAAAAAGTGAGGAGAAAAAAAGGAAATATATAAACCAATTTTGTCACAAATGTTAAATAACAAAATGTTTTTCCCAGTAAAGTAACAGTGACCTTTACTTTATGAGCCAATGCTAAATGAGCCTACAAAAAAACCCAAAAACAGCAACAACAGGAATATTATCCAAAATACAATTACTACTATAACTAGACTATGTTACCATATAAGTAGGCAATAGTAAAGAATTTTACTGTTTTTCTCTGGGTCCTGGATCATCTGATTGGCTGTGTTGACAGTGTCCTCCAGCTCGCTGTAGTTCCTCTGTAGGCCGTGGAGCTGCAGGTTCAAGTCCCCAAGGCGCTCTAGGACGTCTATGGCCGTGGCGTTAGCATCTGCTGCCACAGCCTTAGTAGCTGCTAGCTTAGCTGCTGTGTCTGTCGAGGAATATCAAAAACAGATATAAATTACGGGCATAGAATTAAGTTTGTAATTCGATACATCTCTAAACTCTAAATATTCTTTCAATGTACAACAGAAAGTGAGGAGCTGCTCACAACTGGGAATATTTGAAACAAATTTTTAAGTTTCCAAATTTACATCAGTTGACACAGATTTTGTATCATTTCATCTGACTACAAATGGTAAAGTACATACAAGTTAGCCAAAACAGTATACTATGCAGATAAGTACATAGTCTTTACTTTAGGGTAATAGGTAGGTAGGTGTGGGATATACTGCATCTTCAGCTTTGGTCTGTCGTACATCTTATCTATGCACTACAGACACTTTTGCGGAGACAAATAAGATTATCCTGCTGACCACTGGAAACAATGTAGAAAGAAGAGACTTCATATAAAAAACAACTCTTCACTGGCAACTGAGCTCTGCGTCTTTGCTCACCTCACATCACAGAATTTGCTGTAGATTTCTGACCATTATTACCAAACTATTTTTTCATGGAGATCAGCCTGTTAGAAGGTCATTTAGTCTCTAGTTAAATTAAAATTTAACATTTTGTGTTAACCTCTGGGTCATCCATTTACAATTTGTAGTAATTACGTTCAGAAGCTTCCTGCGTGTTGATTCAGACACAACCATGTGTATCACTGCGGTTCAACAACCTCAGTAACACTGCAATGCATTTGTGTGTGTGTGTGTGTGTGTGTGTGTGTGTGTGTGTGTGTGTGTGTGTATCTGTGAGTACTGACATGTGTCAAGTTGAGTTTACCAGAGCAGCTGACCTCTATCGGCACAGCGATATTGATCCACTCTCCTTTTATCTCTCTCCCACGCACGTACACACACAAACTTATACACACTGTGCATTTGTGCAGTCTTACCATTGGGGATAGCGTTGAGCGTTGCTATGGTTCCGTTGACAGCTTTCAGCAGGTCTTTGGTTTTGTCTCTCGCTGCTTTAACTCTGCCCTTCAGCGCGGCCACACTTTCCTCATTCTCTACACACACACACACACACACACACACAAACATACACAGTGAGGATGATGATTTGCTTGGAAGTCAAGGCCTCCCACTAATACAAATACTCCCCTCACCTTTTTGATGTATGCTAAGAGTGACTGACAGTAAGCTATAGAGAGGGAAATGAGGAATGACATTGATGGCGGATAAACTGCTTCAAATGAATAAAACTTTTATTTATACTGTATATATGATATATTTAATCATGTAATCCATTTAATCAAATCCAAATGTAATCCATTTGGAATCTATGACTTCTTATACAACAATTAGTGGACCACCTACATCCCTAAATCTGTTCCACACAATATACTGTACATATACTACTCTGGTCTCTTCAGTCTCACTACAAATAACACAACTTTACACTTTAAAAATGCATGCAGTGCATACACCAAAGTCTAATTTTGTGTCCAGGTTATATGCCCATTCTTCCCATTAACTTCTGTTTAAAGTAGCTCAATAGTCAGATGACCTTCGTCATTACGATAACAAAAATAAACACGTGGTTAACATTGTGAAACGGTCACAGTTTGGTTAGCTTTAAGCAACAAAACAACTTGGTTAGGTTTATGCAAAGATTATTATGATTATCATACAGATATGGACAGAACCTTTTGTCCACACTCGTCCGTGTAGCCAATAGTTCAATCAATACACGCCCACAGGACAATACGGAGAAGTTTCAAAGATCCAAAAGTACTGGAAATGACCATGGATGTATTAAGGAGAACTCAACACTTTCATCAGCCCAGCAGTTTATACCTCTGCTAACTTGAAAGGGAATAAAATTATTTAATCATGCGGCTCTTTCTAAATGTTATCGGACCGAATGGATCAAATCCTGAAGGTGAGTCATTTCATATAGGTCGTGACGCTCAAAAGAAAGTATCCATTGTTTTACAGTGGCTTCTTTCACAATGTAAGATTATGAGAAAAAGTCTTTTTTGGCTGTATTGCATCATGTCACAGTATGACCACTATGTCAAACTGGCTTCAAAGCTCAGCATTGTTCTGGAAATGACGTTCGTCGTCAATTACAGTGAAAGTTAGTGAAAGTAATTCTCTGTGCACAATTTGCAATGTATTTAATAGCTGCAAAGACCACTGCACTCCTCCAACGTCACAATGTTTGTTGTTGCCAGAGACTTTTGACTCTTCTTCTTCTTTGGGGTAACTTTTGACTGTAACTGGGTCTGTGTGAGCACATCCAACCACCCCACTTCCTCCGTATGCAGACTTTCTCGTTCTTTATACTACGTCACCTGACGTTTTCTTAAGGTAAAGGACTGGCGTATAAAGTGCAAGAAATATTGGACTTCAGTCTGCATCACACGCAATTTAAAAATCTAAAGTCGTGTTATTTGTAAACAGATTGAAGAGAATGGGCTGCATATACTCATGGTTACCTTTGACATCATTCTGAAGTTCTTTAGCTTGGTTTAGCAGTCTGTGACTCTTTTGAAGGGCACCTTGAGCGGCTTCCTTCACTGGGACATCTGGACCTAAAGCCTACACACACACACACCCACACAGAGAGAGAGAGAAAGCAACAGTGCAAAATCTGTGACTTAACATGCCTTCATTATAAATGCCTCTAGAATAATTTCAGTCCCACACATGAATTAAAAAATGCATTTGGTGACACATAAAAAGGTGCAGTAATCTGCATATTACCTTTCTGTAAGATGAAAGCAGCACTACTTTGCATCACTAAATGATTTTCTAAGAAAAGCATTCAGCAGATCTAACTCCTCTTCATACTCATTCTCCACCTTTAACCCCTTCTTTCTTTGTTTCTTTGCCACTTTTCACTTTTTTCTTTTCTCTTTCACTTTCTTCTTCTGCCCTTTACCTCTTTTCTTACCTCTTTCTTGCCAACAGAAAAAAAAGACAACCAAAAAGACAGAGGTATAAAAAATGCAAACGAGAGGGATGAGTCAAAAAAGAAAAAGGAAAAATGGCAAATAAATGAACTGGCACACAAGAAGAAAAATGAAAGGGAGTAGAGAGGAAAGGGAACTATTACAAAATAAAGAGTAGAAGAAAATCAAAGACGAGGAATGTAACCAAGACAGAAGCAAACAAATGGAGAATGAACTAAAAAGGGGGGAAAAACATGCGAAACAAGGACAAGAGCAGGGAAAAATAGTGAAAAATGTAAAAATAATGAATAAATTAAGAAATAAAAGAAGGAAAGAGTGAGGAAAAGGAAGATTTCAGGTGTGTGTGGTCATGATAATGAAAGAAGGAGAGGGGGAAAAAAGAAGGAAGAAGAGGGACAGAGAAGTGCTTTGATCTCCCAGCCATGACTAATGGAGAGCCCAAGCTTACATTACATTACTGTTACTGCATGCAAGAAGATACACAAACACACACACAAGCCCGAACACACACACACACACACACACACCATCAACTCTTGTGCTGAGAGTACATGTTCATAGCTAGAAAGCCTGTACCTGAGTGTGAGGTGGATTACATATAGCATAAATATACCTGCATAATTCAGCTTTTGATAGTGAGTGCGCTGTTTACATTCGTATAATAGAGAAAGTATTGGAGGACATGGAAAAGAAGACTAATCAGACACAGGATGTTTTCCTCATAATGAACTCTACATAATACAAATAATAGGATACTTCATTAAACCCTGAGGAAACAACTATTCTGAATAGAAGTAAGGAATTGCTCACTTTTAAATTGAGTCAATAGGAGTGTGCATGTGTATCTGTGTGTGTTAGTGTCCACTTACCAGTGCCAGTGCCTCACTTGCCCTCTGTTTGGCTGCCTTTGCCTCTTTCTCTGCTGCATCGACGTTTGCTTTAATGTTGCTATAGGCCTTGAAGGCAGCCGTTGCATTGAAGGAGAGATTTTTAGCCTCGGCCAAAATACTGTGAGGAGAGAGAGAGAGGACAAAAGAGAGCAATGCATTTCAGTTTATTTCCCTTTTTGTCCCACCCTGCGGTGTGTGTAACATACCGCAGGATGGGATATTTACATATAAATAAATGTCTGTTACATTCAAGCCCTTGCAGAATGAGTTCACACAATGCTGATTAAGCCTCTCATCACCAGGCAAATCTCTGTGTACTTCACAGTATACCAGAGTTTCTGAATCTGGTGTCTGTGGCGCTGTCATAAGCACACACTGACAGCGTTAACTATTGTCACTGCCTGAAGGTGGAGACAAAAGTTTCACACTAAAGGTTTCAGTAATGAAAACCAAACAGCAGAACACTCCAAAGACACAACATTTATCATCATGACCTCATATATGTTATTGAACTCTCAAGCCCATTTGATTTCTAAGAAGGCAATAACAATTATTTTCACTGTTTAATTGTTGTCTCTAAAATGTTATATAAAATACTCTTCTTCTTGCCCCTTTTTGCTCTGTGCTACAATAACAGTTTGGAGGTTTGGTACCTCGCTGAACCGCAGTCAGCTTTCTCTTTTCCGGTTTCAATTTTTTGTTACAAATTTTTCCATCAGAGGCAGAGCAGGGCAGGACATGCCTTCACCATCCCGCAAAAAAAAAGAAAAGCTTCTTGTATTTAAATATGCTATGTGCTAGGCTCTTCTAAGTAGAAAACCAAAAAAAACCCCAAACTTCTGTAAAAGCGACATATAGTCAGATCTTAAGTAAACTAATGTTAGCTAAAAAATGAGATAATTTAGCTAGCAAGTTGGCTAACATTTTTGCTAACAATAACTATCAGATATAATTTGTTAGCTGATGTAGATTAGCTAGCTAGGTAGTTTGCTAGCATTTTACTAACATTAGCTTGCTTAAGATGTGACTATGTCATTTTTATAAGTCCTCCAGCAACATCTCTCAACCATCTCCAAAATTTGGTGTCTTTTCAACATAGTGTAGCCTTGCACATAGCACTTCTAAGAACAGGAAACGGAGAAAGGAAAGGAGAAAGTTAACCATGATTCCACTAAATGGAGCAGGACTTAGTTGAGAAACTGTAACCAGGTCATGTTTAATAAATACAAAATATTAGCAATTAATTATCAAAATTATTATGGATTGTCTGTAAATCCACAATCCACTTGATTCTTGAATATCTAGACACTATAGGCATTAACTAGTAAATATGCGTGATAATGAGTTTATATTTACCCATCCAAAATGGCAGCAGATTCATTCAGCTGCTTGGCATGTTCCTCTGCATCGTGCACGTGATTAGCCAGGCTGCCGTCACTTAAACCATCGGTGAGGCGATTGACTTTATCATCCAGCTGGTCATGAAGAGGGCCCAGCTCTTTTCCCATCTCCTCCAAATCCTGCAAACAGAAAACAAAGGCTCTGCTCGTTTTGCCTGATGATGTGGGGTTGAGATTGTTGAAAAAAAAAAAAGAGATTTGACCCATTCGAATTGCTTTCTGTGTTATTTGAATTGAAGAATAAACAGATCAAAGAGACAAAGTCAAAACACAGAGAGAAATTCCTCCACGCCCACAAACGTCTCTCTCCTGATGCCAAATTCAACACACAAATTCAACCTCAGGCAGAATATTCAACAGTAGACTGAGGTTTACAAGAGTTACAGGGTTTCTATGTGTTTCTGCTAAGATGACTTCAGTACCTCTAGCTCCTTATTAATGTTGTCAGAAAGCTGGTTTGCTTCATCAAGCAGACGTTCTCCTTCTCCAAGGACCTCCTGTGCTTCCTGTTTCACTCCGCTCACTGCAGAGCGCTTCCTCTGCAAAAAAGAAAAAACAGGATCAACAGCGGCACAAGATTCTGATGCACAAACATATGAACATTAGGGGTTCAACCAACAATTATTTTCATTACTAATTAAAGCTGGGGTTGATTTCCTGGCTCCATTTTCAGGCTTTAGAAAAGCTAGCCCGTGATGGGAGACGGGAGCCAATCACAGGTCGGTAAGATTCCCAAAATGTCTGTATCTCACAACCTGGGAACGAGACTCAACAGTCACCCATCTTCAAGCCACCAACCCAAGACATTGCTAATATGCATTTAAAATGCATAACAGGGAAAAGATGCTTGTTTTGTCTGACCAACAATCCAAAACCCAAAACACCTTCAATTTATTCTCACTTAAAACAAATAAAAGCAGAAAATCTAAACACTTGAGAAGATGGGTCTGGATAACGATTGGTAATTTTTGCTTCAATAATGAAACTGGTTAATGGTTATTCATCTGTCGATTGACTGATTGATCAGTCGCACTTCAGAGTTCCTTGTGACAGTGCAATAGCATATTTAGGATAATCTGATTGTATATTTCACGTCCAAGATTTCATGAATAAAATAAACTTGTCCTTGAGTCTTTTTTTTATTAAAAGGACCACTGTGTAACATTTATGGGGGACTTCTGGCAGAATGTAGCAGAAATAGAATCATAAGTGTGTTTTCATTAGTGTATAATAATCTGAAAATAAAAATCATCGTGTGTAGGACATGGCTCCTCTTCCACTGAGGCTACCATGTGGAACTGCCATGTTTACAAGAGCCCAGAATGGACAACTCAAACACTGGCTCTAGGAAGGTGGGGTGATGTGAGGTGTATGCAATCTGCAAACTCACCATTAAATACCTCTAAATCCTACATACTTGGTCTTTAAACAAATATATACAATTTACAAACAAAATGAAATGTCTCAAAACGAGCACGACTGCTTCTCTGCACATCATTTCATGAAGGTTTTAATCCATAATAGATACTTGGATGCAAACCAGCAGGACAGAAGAGTCTGTGTCAGTTTGTGACTTGTGTTTTTGGTCCTTTCACTGAAGTCATGCTGGTAATAATGGCAGAGCAGTCGTTCAGGGAAATTATTATTATCTGTACAGGTGAGTTCTCAAAACCTCTTTATGGTTAAAAAGGATAGCCAGTTATTGAAAATAATGAGAGCAGTTAGAGGACACTGGGGATACACAATTAGCAATTTGATTAAATAACATGTGAACTCAGTATAACCCCGGTGTGTGGTGTGTGTATTCCACTTTCTTCACTGCATAAAGCTTTTCGCTATTGAGGAGGAGACTGCAGGGTCAGGGAGAGACAAAGACAGATATAAAGAAAGAAAGAAAAGGAGTTTGATCACTGCAGAATGCTTCCTCTAGGACATGTACTGTATAATAATCTTCCAGATAAATGTTTGTTTTGCTCTGTTAGCCTGTGAACTTTGCTAGATGATGAATGAAATGCAAAAGGCTTTAAAAAAAAAAGAGAGAGAGTAAGTAGTACCTGAGATGAATACTGTAGATGGTTAGATGATCCACTCTTAATAATTCCTTAGGAGCTTTAAGACTTTTTTATTTTAGGAGACCAACCTCACAAGTTTAAATACTTATATCCAGTATCAGTATCCCAAAATCAATTTACTCAACAGTTGTTACTCAATTCAAAACTAATGTCACATACTGTAAGTGAGCCAACTCACACTGATTATATTAACATACTCAAATAAAAAAAAAAAAGGTACATCGTGTAAAACATAAGTAAAAATCTTTCAATGATATTATGGATTATAGATGGTAAAATCCCTGAATTCCTTGCAGTTTTGTGTTAAATAAAATATATCATAAAATATCTTATTTTTGTAGTGCATTCAATTAAATATAAGTTGAAATGTTTTTGCAAATCATTGCACTTAATTTTTATTCACATTTTATACAACGTCAGAACATTTTTGAATTGGGTTTGTACTGATATAATAATGCAGAGCATAGACAGTAAACAAAGGCTGGAACATGCTTTTCCATCCACGCGTAAGCGAATGTGCCTGGTTGTCAGAGATGTTCACGAGGCCGTTTTCTTTTATGCTCACACAGATTTTTAGTGACTTGTTGAATTTGCAGGGCTGCTATTCTCAGCTCTTTTGTGAGCCTTTGTGATGTACTGTATGGTTATCCATAACAGGTATAATTTCTGCATTATGCCTGCCCAGAGCGAGATTGGAGGGTGACAAAGACATGATTACCTACATGCCTACATGGATGTGAGGCTGGTGAAATTCTATATGTGAGCAGCATAGAAGAAGCTGTTTCTGCAGACCATGATGGCTCTAGATCACAAAGTTGCAAAAGGTGTGTTTAATATACTGTTATGTAGCAACGAGTGGACTATGTCACATGTAAGAGAATCAGTATGACTTGAATGGTCTGTTTAACTAGCTAGCAGGCTATGCTCGATTACTTTACTTATTATTACTGCTTGCAAGGGGTCTTTTGTTCAAATCCTGTTTATTTACTTTTTAGTTTCACATAAAAAACTGGTGACAAGGTCTTGCTTTCTAGGGCTTACTACTGGAGGTCTAAGAGTTAGTTGGAGAACCCTCAATCGGCTGAGATTCTTCCTTTTTTTTTTGTCGGTTTGCAGTGTACTTTGGGCAACATTTTGATCCCCAGAAGCAGATGCAGAGTGAGTGCTGCCCATAGGAAAGAGAAGGCCCAACTATGCTCAGAGATAACGTCATCCTCTGCCCTCTGCTGAGAAGAGGTAAATTTGCAGTTTGCAATTTCTGCATCAGAATGTCTAAAAATGCTAGACCTGTTATATATCATATACTTACACTATCCCAAATGTTTCCAACAATGTTTAAACACAGACAAATCCGTAATTAATTAAAGGGAATGGTGTGATTCCAACTAGCCGCTAGTTACTAAAACACGGAAAACCATAGAACACATCAGACAGATCAGAGAGTGAGGAAGGAGGTAAGACTTAATGCATTACATCGTCCATGAACATCACACCTGCCTTGCCTTCACCTGCTTTTGTTCATGTTATGATGTGAAAGAGACCCCTAGTGGCAGAACTTATTGTGTGCTTGAAACAATATAGGCTCTGGCTTATGTTTGATATCATGTTAGCACAGTTGGCAGCCATTAGCCTGGAGGCCTAACTTGACTTGTTTATTACATTACGTTAACGCTGCTGTCACCCCAAACGTCCGGCCGAAACCCATTCAAAAGTCTGGCAGCTCTGGCATCTTTTGACAGTCAATATGAAAAAAGGAGGGAATAGTTGAATATTTGTACTGAACAGCCAAATCCAATTCAGCTGACAAAATAACGGTTGTTTCTCTCACAAGACAATTCATTTACCAGTCAGGTGTAGATCAGAGAATAGTGTCGATATCCTTGTCTTTCTTTCGCCGAACAACGTCAAAAAAGATTGAATATTTTTACCTACAGAAACTGAATATTTTGCCAGGTAATTACAATGATTGTAAAGATGGACGTTTAGGTAAAAGTATACATATTAGACCTTTTTATGAGCAGCAATTTTGACATAAAATAGTGGGTTAAACACAGGTGTTATCAATGTTACTAATTAAGGTTCTGTTCCATTCGGGTCAAACAGAGTCGGAGTGCTGCTGTTGTCCATGTTGATTCACTGGAAAGGCTTTGCTAAATGGAACAGCCAATATGTCTGCATCAAAAAGGCCGATAGTTTATTCTTTAGTTGATAGTTGAAAATGATAATAACTGATTAACTGATCTTTTTTTGCTTGTTTTTTTCTCATTATAAGTTTAAATTTCCTTATTCAACAAATGCCTAACCAGACAAAAGGTGCAGCTACTGCCATGTCTTCTATTGATTCATTTTCAGTTAATACATTTTTAATCTGCAAAATTCTTTATGCCAGTTAACCATCAGCATCCCTATCTAACATCAAAGAATTTAAATTGTGAATCACTTGAATAGTGGTTAATTACACTACACATGATTGAGAAAACAGTGGTCATGAGTATAGAAATGATTTAGCATGCTTTCTGACTGTGTTTGTTATGTTAAACTTGTGTGTGGATGTGTGTGTATCCATGTGCGAGTTTGTGTATCTGCACCTCCAGGGCTGTGAGGTTAGCTTGGTTTTGTTCAGCCAGTGAGCCAGCCTGCCTCGTCTTTCCCTGGGCAGTGCGGAGTAGATCCTGGGCCTCCTGGAGCTTTGCCTCATGGTCTGAGAGCTTCTCTTTTATCTGGGGGAGCAGATGGGGAAGCATTAAAGTTAATGTCATTAATTTAGAGACATGGAAGACAAAAGAGTAAAGATTAGGCGTTATAATTACCTCGGCTTTCAGGTCTTCTGTGGCCTGGTGGGGGTCGCCAAATAATCTCTTTACTTTCTGATACAGCTCCTCTGCAAGACTGGAAAAGAAGGAAGGGAGAGATTAGAATATTTACATTTATATTTTGGTGATTTAACACAGTGTTATTCATGGCTCACAAAAGTGGAACAGTGGAATAAGTTAGTATTATTAGGATGCAACAATTCACATAGGAGAGGCGAGAAGAAGAGAGTTATTGTGATGCGTGACCGAGCCTCAGCTAGTGCGAAGACAATAATCACTCCATATGACTGAATGTTGAAATGCTGGAATGAAATTGTCGATTTTCTTCTATTGACCCCTCAGGCTACGTAGGATTAAATTGTGGGAGAGTAAAACATTTCAAAATATTATCACACTAATGTGTGTGTGTGTTTGCATGTGACTGGGTGGGCGGGTGAAGCAACACGTGCTAACATGCACTGCTGCATGGCGTGCTACATCAGTAAGAGCAACAGATAAAACAGGCAGAAAACGAGACTCTGAAGGGCAACTAAAAACTAACAACTGCAGACATCAATTTGTGTGTGTGTGAAGATATTCTGAACATAAATGCTGCATTAGATTGGGTGTGTATTCAGTTAAATGCAACAGATAGCCGACAATGTAACTACTGAGAGAGCGACAAAAAGCAACTTCAGTCATCAGGCTTTGTTAAAGGGGCATTTCGTCAATTAACTTCTTGCTTTGCTATGCTCTCATCCTCACACAAGTCCAGTCAACTCATGTGGAATGGATTAATATGTGAAAATTTACAGTGATGATATCACCTAGCTGAGCACAGCTGGGAGTCGTGAGTGACAATAATAATTTTCCACCTAGGGGAAGACAGATACCAGCAAAGGGATTCTGCCGAGGAATAAGCAGAGCACTAATGGCTTAAAGGTGGAGTAAGAGATTCTGGGAAAAGATAGTTGATTGTTGAGTCTCGTTCCTAGTTTGTCAAAATCCGATACTTTGTTTGGGTTGATTGTTGAATCGTATTGTTTTGCTGAGTGGCTCGGAACACACAGCACTGGTATTTGACGATCTGGGAATCAGACTCAAAAATGAACTATCTTTGCCCAGAATATCTTACTTCACCTTTAAAAAGTCATCAGTGCTTTGGAGTTAGAATTGGAGGGACTTTGAAAAATTTCAGTAACTACTTTACAACTGCAGCTATTTTGGTCACTTTGTGTACAACTGAGTGCAACACTATGAACGGCTTCTAGAGGAGACACCCTCAGATTTAGACAATTATAACATTCCAGTATATCTTCTTTGTCTTATACTACTTATTTATGTTTTTAAACAAACTGTATAATAGTTGGACACTTGAACTTCTGCTTGCCAGGGGCAGAGGCAATTCTGTAATATGATAACTAGTAGATACATTTATACCCTTTGAAGGCAACCGTAATGCTGCTGTGGCCCAGGATGAAACTGAGCTTGACACCGCTGAAATAAATCATCACCCATCGACAGCCTATGGTTTCTGAGATTGCAGTTTGGCTGATGTGTTCTGCCTCTTTTGTTCTCCGCTCAGACTGTTTACCTGCATGCAACCAAAGCCCGCTCAAACGTGATTGGTCAGTACTTATCGTTCTACAAATGAAAACAAGAATGCTTCCGATACCAAAATCTTGTCCCGTACGTGCCTACAGATTCTCCATTCAGATGTAGATGTTTAAAGAGCTTAAGTATAACTCTGCTCCTTAAGTACACTACTATAATAAAAATGGTAGCACAAACTTGAGTTGATTGCCTAAACTTTCTTTGATCCGTTTGCAGAACAGCCTTTAGTTCATTCCAAATTTTCTCATTATACTTTGCTTTGACTTGGGTTTTTAGAAAGCTTTCCCACTTTGGAAGTATTTAAAACAGTTTAATAACCATATGTTTACCATAGCGTCCCTTAATGAGTCTTATTTTTCACCTTCAGCATTAATTAAGACAACAAGGATCTAGTGTCCTCCAGTTGACATCACTCAGAGGACAATTTCACACAGTTTTGGGGATATATGCAAGGTAATGATTGGGTTTGATTAAACTTTAATGAATCCCTTTGGGGAATAGCATGAAGATAACAGAATATAACTAAGTAAAAACAAATTGGAGGGGGTGTTTAACCATTACCCAACTGACTATTACAACACTACAATTAAGAGTATGTGAATGAAAAGTCAACTTTGCAGCATGTACGCAAAGACAAACTCAAAATGTATAAAATATGGAAAAATATGAAAGTTATATAACTGTGCCAGCTTTGTTCATTCTGCTGAAGCATCCTTTTAACGTCTGTTGATGCTTGTGTTTTTCTCTGCTGCTCGAGCTGAAATCTCCCCTCAGGGTTCAGTCAAATAATCAACCACAGACTGACAGACAAGTCATTCAGTGGCAGTGGCAATTCCTCTTTGTCTGTGTTATTCTCATACTCTCCTCCACTACAACTCTCTGTCCATCTGTCACTTACTCTCCTCTCCCTCCGTGACTTTCCTTCTCACTACACACTCTCACTGCCCCTGCGGCCATACAGTACTTTTAATTAACTCATCGACCTCGTCAACATTTACTGAGACAGACAGAAGAAGGGAAATTTGGGGGGGGGGGGGCAAAGGGAGTAGATTACTAATTCCATCAAATGTCTGGGGAGTAAGAAAGAAAGTGAGAGCAACAAAGTGAGAAACACTTTGTTGAAACATCAGCAGAAATTTGTGGCTTTAGGATATGTGGCAGTCAGACGTCTGCTCAGTGATATTTAATCCTGATGTCTCCTGTGTCAACAAAAAGAAGGAAAGAAATCAAGAAATCAAAGAAAGAAAGAACTTCAAAGACCCCTGGTTGTGCATGATTTAACTAAAATTACTCTACTTCACAAAATGCTGTGTGTTGCTGCTGCATCTTTTCTGTCACTCCAGGCATCCACTGAACTCCATTCATTTCTGTATATGAAAATCAATTAGACTCTGACTTTTGAAACTTCTTTAACAGTAAACATCAAGTCTAGGTTCTGTTTTGTCAAAGTTACATAATCAATAAGAGGTAACACTGCATATTTTTAATAATTTAAATAATTCTGCACTTAAAAAGCTCAAGAAGGCAATGATAATGTCACTGACAAAAAATAATACAGGGGCGTTATTTGGTTGCATGTAACAGGAAATTTGCATCCAAACATCTAAAAATGGGTGTAATGCATTTAAAATGTAATGTACACGTGTTAAACAGTGTGGGCGAGATATTTTTTTATAACTTTACAATGTTACTATCTGTGTAGAGTAATGCTTTGCACTACTTCTGTGTTACTTTAAAATAACTGCAGACGTATGACTAGGCATTATGAAATGGAAGAGCTTAACTGTTTCATAGCAGTATCTCCAGAAATGCCCTATATTACTGTGGTAAAAAGACATTTTAGTCTTGCCTCTGTCTGCTGTCTCTCACACGCAAAACCTCGACCTGAAACATTAATTTATGCTTTTCACGTCTGTGGACAATATGCGTTACTTTTTGTTAGTGTTTGTAATGTGTCTTGTCTGTTGGTAATTATCATTTTTGTGCTGGTTTATAGTTTTAACCATTAGTGAGGTGGCTGTTACATTTCTTGACACCAGCTGTATTTTGCTACATTAATATTACAGTTTCACACACTTTTTGGCAGCCCTTTAGAAATGAATGCAGCACAAGTATATATAATAATATTACCAAAATCTTATTAATAATGTGCCATATTACTTCATTAAAGTTAAAAGTAACATATTACTGAAACGTTACCCTCCCATTCAAACCATGCAGGAGAAACTATGGTGGCTGCAAAAAGCATGAAAATTGTGACAAACACAAAAAGCCCTCTCTAGTCAGTGTTTGGTTTGTCCATCCAGGGCTACTGTAGAAACATGGTGGTTCAACATGGTGGACTCCCTGGAAGAGGACCAGCTTCCTCTTTAAACATAAACGGGTCATTCTAAGGTAACAAAAATGCAATGATTCTCCTGTTCAGGTGATACAGTAATGAAAACATACTTAATTAATTATATGCCATTCCTGCCACAGTCTGCCAATAGATCTCTGTAAGTCTTACACACCAGACTTTTACGTTTATGTTTTTTTGCCAGTACAACTGGCAGTTAAAACTGTTCTACTGTATGCGGGGGAAATTGTTTACAAAGTTTATTTTTTTTACGTATTGATTTATTACAGGGAATTTTATGCACATTCCTCTTCCTTCTTCTCCTCTTTCTCTTTTTCCTTGTGCAAGTTCAGTGAAAGAGAAAGTCTAGTGGGGAAACACCCGCAGAACAACAAGCAAGAATGTGCAAAATTGGGAGTGAATCCCAGCAGGAACAAAGGCAATCTAAAGGTGAATGCATTAGCATTTGGGTATGTGCGAAAACCAGTAAATGAAATATAACAAAACAAAACAACAGGTTTGTGAAAAAAGTGTGCCTCCATGCAAACAATGGTGGGCGGAATGAGAGTTCTGGTTAAATCGACCAACAAGAAAGGAAACACAAAAACAACTCTTGGGACAAAAAAATCTCATAAACTCTACAAACAACAAAAAACAAAAAAACGTTAAAACCGAAAAAAAGTGCAAAATAGCAAAGATGCTCATTTTTCCCTCTCTTCAAACACTATTCTTGGCATACTTTTACTCCTTTCATCAAAAGATTTAAACCCATGGTCTGCTCATCATGCTCAGAAATGTGTGCACACTCAATTGTGTGTCCGAGACAAAGACTGGTGTGTTTGCTAACTTTTCTCAAAATCTGTATTTTTCTCGTGTGTGGGAGAAAGATACATGACCTGTGTGTGTGTGTGTGTGTGTGTGTGTGTGTTTGTGAATGTGAGAGTGTGTGTGTGTGCCCGTACTCCATCTCTTCCTCAGCGATGCTCTTCTTCCCTCCCAGCTGTCGTTTTCTCATCTCAGCTAGCATGGCCTGGATCTCCTCCTTCATCTCCTTCAGGCTTTTGTCTGGAGTTCCATCTCTCCGCGAGAGAGTCTGGTTCAACTCGGCAGCCTTCAACTGGAGGTCTGGACACACAGACGCACAGAAACACTGCTGTGAGGATACTGCAGATGGACAGATTCAGTTCATGTTATTGCATTCATACAAGCACTGAAGGAAAAATTCTATTGCAGCTTCTTTTCCAACATCTCTATGAAATATCTTTAACAAATATCTATACTTCATTAGTATTCACCAACAGTGAAATTATGAAAAAGTACATCAGCATAACTGCCTAAGTATAACAAAGATGCAAAGAACACAAATCTCTATTTTAGTGGCCCTGTTTGCTAATTAATCTGCATTGATCAACTTTTTGGCCACTTGGGAGCAGAAGCTCTTAAAACAAGCTGAGAGACACACAGTCCTGACATCTCTTTATATAAAGTTGTCATGGTTTACCTGTTAGCCAACAATTACAATAGTCCAGGGGCCTAAAACCTTTACATTTTTGACCAAAAAATAGAAAAAGAAGCTGCAACTATTACATTCTCAATTTTCATCTGGGACTTTCA
>JAJHUR010107468.1:0-11624 GCA_027495735.1 Lutjanus campechanus | reverse complement strand
ACGTCCTGCTGTCTCCATATATTGCGCGCTATCACGCTTTCACTTCTTGAACCAGGAGATCTGTCTCCTCGCTTTGAAAATCTTTTCTCTTTGTTTCCTCCTTGTAACTCCGTGGTCATGCTGCCTCTGCGCTACTAGTGCAGCTACTTCTTACACGTGATGAGAGCTGACTTTCTGATTGGTTTATTGCATGTTCAGCCTAAACTCGCCGGTGAATTAATGAGGGCACTTGGGCACACCTGATAGGTGTTTGCTGCTTTGTACCAGTGGTGCAGGGGGCGGGGCAGGGCACAATATCACTCGCACCTCCGGGGGGAGACGGCAAAAGAGGATTTGGACACTCCTTGAATATATTAAATCCATTGCGCCTGGGCGCTGGAAAATGGAAAAATGACAAGTTATCCTTCTATCCTTCTAATGACAAACAAAAGACTTTGTAGTTATCCTGCGTCATGTAATATTATTGACAATAATAAACGCCAGGTGTAAGATAGGGCCCAGCATGTCTCTGCATGTGTTGCTCTGTTTTCTTATTTTAATGTTATCAGTTCTCCAAGCTCACAGAAGTTCAATACTAATTGTACTACACTGAGTACCCCTTTAAGAGGATCCCTTGATGATGATAGGTTAATGAGCCCAGAATAAGATCTGAATATACTGCTCAGTGACACAGACCAAGAGCTCCCATCAGTACAGATACATGAACCAAATAGGCATGGTGAGAAACATACAGAACACTACAGTTAACTGAAAACTAGAAACTAATAATTTTCTTGAATTAAGACATGTTATCATAAATGTTACCTCATCATTAATCATCATATATTCATGGAACCTAGCTTTTTTGACAACAGGACTGATGATGTTTATGATGACAATATTCTCTGTCACTGGTTAGGCACAAGAGCCGTGACCACCAGCACCAAATATTTATTTTATATAGTTGTGTCTTTATCAGTTCTTATTATATGTGGCAACCTTCTTGTAATAACCTCCATCATTTATTTCAAACAGCTCCACACTCCTACAAACTTCCTCATCCTCTCTCTCGCTGTAGCTGACCTGCTTGTTGGGGTTTTAATTGTGTTGTATGCTGCAATACCAGCTACGTTTAGCTCTTGTTTGGGACAAGTCTATATTGATGTCTATTTGTGCTCATGTTCTGTTTTGAACTTGTGCTTTATTTCTGTTGACAGATATTATGCTGTGTGTCAGCCTCTGAGGTACAGAACTAAAATAAATGTCCGTGTTAGTTTGATCATGATTGTGGTGAGCTGGACTGCACCTGGTCTTACCCACTCAATTGCAAGTGTAACAAATGCTATTTATTTTTATCTCGTACCTACCATAATGTGTGCCATCTACCTAAAGATTTTGATGGTGGCACAGAGACAGGCACGCAGCATCCAGAACACAACCTGTCAGAGCACAAAGTCTGAAAGTAAGATGGAGAGAAAGGCCACAAAAACTCTGGCTATTGTGATGGGAGTTTTTCTGATCTGTTGGACTCCTGTTATTCTTTATTTTACCTTTTTTCCTTTAATTATTTCCAAAGTACCAGTTTCTGTGTATTATGCATGTGTGTTCCTTGGATGGTCAAATTCAATGCTCAATCCATTCATCTATGGTTTCTTTTACAGCTGGTTTCGATCAGCTTTCAGAATGATCATTTCTGGGAAAATATTTCAAGGTGATTTTACTCATTCTAAGCTCTCTTGACTCATTACTTGCTGCTAATCATCACTAGTTTGACTCTGAAGATTTACATCTCTTTCTACTGCAGCTCATATAAATTTGCCAGTACATGGTGAACAATATATAATTCTCAATGTTGTCTCTAATGTCTCTAATGTAAATAATCACAGGATCCACATGTCTCATAGTTTTCCTCATTTCTTACTGTATGTATTCAGTCATAGATGCTGCATAATGAATGCAGGAGTACAGCTCTGAAGTTCTGCACTGAAGTTTAATTATTGTAAATGATATTAAATAACCCAGGATTATACAAAGTTCTTCATCTGTAGTTTCATCTAAAATCAGCTGGCAACAAGTTGTTCAAGTACAGAATACTGGATTACTTTTGTCTCTGTTCAGATAACAAATTTATGGATGTACACTTTAGCATCCTTTACAGTAGAATCACTTTTTTGTGCAAGTTAATAAGTTTTCATTCTGTCTCTGCTTTAACATTTAAGAATATGCAGTGAAATCAAAAGTAATTAGAGCACTTTTATGGTCCATGAGGACCGTGGACATTTATGTTGTCCACACTGTACACACATTATTAGTGGACACTTGGCTTGCATTTGTAAGACGGTTTCACAATGAATCAATTTACAAAACAATACAAGCAGTTTTTTTTCTTTTAAATCTGAGGACTGTTTATTTTTTCCGTTTCTTAGTTATCAATCTTCAGTGTGATTCTTACACATCTCACCTCTTCTGTGGTAAAATCAGTGAGCAATCAGTGCAGCAAAATTACAACATAGTTGTTGAATGATTCCATTTTAATATATAAAATTATGTGAGGCAGAAAAACTACCTCAATACAAATAATGTTTATGTGTCAGTTCAGGCAGGGTTGAATTATTCTTATAGAGCAGTGATACTCAACCTATGGCCAGCAGGCCAAATCTGACCCCTAGTATGCTGCCAGGTGGCCCTCTGACTATTTTCTTATTTACAAGGAAGTGTAATTATTAGCATAAGAGGAGCAAAAGTTACACAGAAATGAGGATAATTCTGATCTCATAAACGTGTATTACAGACTAAAAGAGTTTAAATATGCTGCTCTTTCTGTTCCTGGTAGGATGGAAAAGATTCCAGTTATGTTTAATGTTGTAACCTGTTTCAAATGTTAGCAAAGAACTAAAATCCAGTTGCAGTTTGTAAATCTTATTTATCTGTCACTCCTCACACCAAGCCAATTTAGTTAATTAGGTAAGTTACTATGTCAGTTAATTTGGAAGTGAAGAATTTCAAAGAAAGATGAGCAATGGCCTTTAAATGTTTATCCATTTTATCTGATAAGTAATGTTATTGTTAGTGCCTGTTTATGAACTGGCCCCTGGCCTCCTGTCATTTTACAAAAGTTGAATAACCCTGCTGTAGGGGTTTCTGGGACAAAAATGAGCTTCATGCTCATACTGACCCCACACACTAACCCATTCACTGTACATTGTTTATGTGGCAATGAGTATGTGGTAACTTGTTTAGCAGAAATTAATTTAGATCAATGTGACATGTAAGCACAAGATGAACTAAAATAAGGGTCAAATATCGTGTCTTGTGTGTTATAGATCATAATTGTTTAATCCTTGTTTTTCTGGATCACAGCAAACAGGCAGACACAAACAGCTGTCATGCTGACTCATCTGATAAAGATGATCTGACAGCTGTGATCCCGTGCGCACTTTACAGGTCTGTTTAGATTTATTAGGCTTTATAATTACAAATAATTTATTTTTCTTTATTAGTGAGTTTATCTTAAAAGACACACTCGCGCACAGCTGCTTAACACTTATGAAAGGTGTTCTGTGATTGTGGAGACCTGTGTGCGCCTCAGCCAAACGTGAGACACACACACACTTTTAACTTCAATATTTACACTTTATTGCTGATAGAAAATATGTTTAAATGACACTTTACTGATCCACACTCCTGTGTGGGGAAAGGAATGAACAAAAATTAAGGTGTTTTGTGATTTTGAAGATGTGTGTGTGTTTTGGCCAAACACGCCGGGTGCAATGTGCTATTACTCCAATGCGCCAAGCACAAGATAGCAAACAGGCTGGGCCACGCCTTCGTTTTGCCTGCATGTTTAGATCTCCCGCTCACCGCAGAACAGACCAGGCGCAAGTGAGTTTGCTATCTTGCAGACATGGCAAAAATGGCACTTGCACTGGTGTAAGATAGCAAAGTCACCTGCGTAACAGCTCCACAATCACTAAGTGTCGATTGTTAAAGTTCCCGTTGAACATGTTATCCATCAGCAATAAAGTGTAAATATTTAAGTTAACAGCGTGCGCGTTTGACTGAAGCGCACACGCGTCTCCACAAGACAAGACAACAGAACACCTTTCATTAATGTTAAATAGCCGTGCGCGCGTGTGTCTTTTAAGATAAACTCACTAATAAGGAAAAATAAATTATTTTATGATTATAAGGCCTAATAAATCTAAACAGACCGACATCTCATGAAAATGAGACGGGATCACAGCTGTCAGATCGTCTTTATCAGATGAGTCAGCATGACAGCTGTTTGTATCTGTTTCTTGTGATCCAGAAAAACAAGGATTAAACAATTATTATCTATAACATACAAAATGTATAACGACCGCATGAGTCCGGTCTGACCCAGAGAGAAAAAGAAGTGTGTGCTTTTATTGGAGCTGGTTGGATATATTTGTGTGTACTGTAATTCTGCGCACTTCAAATTTCAGAAACTCTTTCTGATTGTTTCGTAGCGGGACAGAGGAGCGAGGATGGGAGGAGATGAGGATTAGGTGGGAAGTAATTATTAATTATAAAATACAACACAATTTCAAGGTGCTTCACTGTAAAACATAACCAGTTACATATCTACATGACATTTGCGGTTCATTTATTGTAATGGTTTTTGTGGGTGTTCATGTAAAATAAACTATTTACACATGAAACTGCTTTGGAGACGTCCTGCTGTCTCCATATATTGCGCGCTATCACGCTTTCACTTCTCGAACCAGGAGATCTGTCTCCTCGCTTTGAAAATCTTTTCTCTTTGTTTCCTCCTTGTAAATCCGTCGTCATACTGCGACTGCTTGCGGTGTCGGTGCACTTACCTCTTACACGTGATGAGAGCTGACTTTCTGATTGGTTGATTGCATGTTCAGCCTAAACTTGCCGGTGAATTAATGAGGGCACTTGGGCACACCTGATAGGTGTTTGCTGCTTTGCGCCGGTGGTGCAGGGGGCGGGGCAGGGCAAAATATCACTCGCACCTCCGGGGGGAGACGGCAAAAGAGGATTTGGACACTCCTTGAATATATTAAATCCATTGCACTGGCGCCTTGCGCCGGGTGTAAGATAGGGCCCTTTGCGTTTCGACCAGGTCTTTTAGCTGGTCTAAAGTGCAAACGCGCCGCACTACGCCTTCATTTTGCCTTCATGTTTAGACCTCCTGCCCATGGCTGCACAGACCAGGAACAAGTGCATTTGCTCTCTTGCAGACGTGGCAAAAATGGCACTTTGTCAGTGTAAGACAGCAAATCCACCTGCACCATCAGCGCAATGGCTGTGCGCCAGGTGTAGGATAAGGCCCATTGTTATCTTACGTTCAAATAGCTATCATAGTATCTGGGTGAATGACCATCATGAAAACACCTGACAGTGTTTTAATGACTGAGCTCCAGTAAGTGTGCAGATCAGGTCCTCTTCTGTTTGGTTGGTTCCCAACTTAGAGTCCGAGGCCTCCTAACGGGGATGGCAAAAATCATAGGGGATTTGTCTGGTCTGTGGTTGTCACAATTAAATTTGCATATTAACTAAAATCACAGTTTAAACACAAGTCTGTATATGAAACTATTTAAAAAGATGGATTTTTTTGTCCTCCCTCAAAAATACTGTAGGAGGCTACTTAGTAGGCCACACCACTGTTACCTCTCAGCTCTGTGATAATTCATTCATTTGGTAAGGATGAGTGTGTAAAAGCCTACTTTGTTGGGATTTTGAAGAAAACAAAACCCCAAATGCACCTGTTTCAGGTTAATTAAATGTTTCATTATGTTACCATGAAGATGAAGGTCAACTGACTATGGATCATTTTTCCACAGAAATTAATGGGAAGAGTTTGCATGTCACATGGATGCAAAATTGTAATTTGACGAGCGCAATCAATTTTAAAGTGTAAAATTGTGTTAACTGAATCAAGACCGGGCTGGAGTTGCATTATGGGAATGACTCAGCATTTTTAGGAACTCAAAGTCAGGATGTCTCTGCATGTGTTGCTCTGTTTTCTTATTTTAATCTGTTATCAGTTCTACAAGCTCACAGAAGTTCAATACTAATTGCACTACACTGAGTACCCCTTTAAGAGGGTCCCTTGTTGATGATAGGTTAATGAGCCCAGAATAAGATCTGAATATACTGCTCAGTGACACAGATCAAGAGCTCCCATCAGTACAGATACATGAACCAAATAGGCATGGTGAGAAACATACAGAAAATTACAGTTAACTGCAACTCTTTCTCTACTGAAAACTAGAAACTAATAATTTTCTTGAATTAAGACATGTTATCATAAATGTTACCTCATCATTAATCATCATATATTCATGGAACCTAGCTTTTTTGACAACAGGACTGATGATGTTTATGATGACAATATTCTCTGTTACTGGTTAGGCACAAGAGCCGTGACCACCAGCACCAAATATTTATTTTATGTGATAGTTGTGTCTTTATCATCTCTTATAATATCTGGGAACCTTCTTGTAATAACCTCCATCATTTACTTCAAACAGCTCCACACTCCTACAAACTTCCTCATCCTCTCTCTCGCTGTAGCTGACCTGCTTGTTGGGGTTTTAATTGTGTTGTATGCTGCAATACCAGCTACGTTTAGCTCTTGTTTGGTACAAGTCTATTTTGATCTCTATTTGTGCTCATGTTCTGTTTTGAACTTGTGCTTTATTTCTGTTGACAGATATTATGCTGTGTGTCAGCCTCTGAGGTACAGAACTAAAATAAATGTCCGTGTTAGTTTGATCATGATTGTGGTGAGCTGGACTGCACCTGGTCTTAGCCTCTCAATTGCAGGTTCAACAAATATCATTTATTTTTATCTCGTAGCTATCACAATGTGTGCCATCTACCTAAAGATTTTGATGGTGGCACAGAGACAGGCACGCAGCATCCAGAACACAACCTGTCAGAGCACAAAGTCTGAAAGTAAAACGGAGAGAAAGGCCACCAAAACTCTGGCTATTGTGATGGGAGTTTATCTGATCTGTTGGGCTCCTGTTATTCTTTATGTTACCTTTTTTCCTTTAATTATTTCCAAAGTACCAGCTTCTGTGTATTATGCATGTGTGTGGCTTGGATGGTCAAATTCAATGCTCAATCCATTCATCTATGGTTTCTTTTACAGCTGGTTTCGATCAGCTTTCAGAATGATCATTACTGGGAAAATATTTCAAGGTGATTTTACTCATTCTAAGCTCTCTTGACTCATTACTTGCTGCTAATCATCACTAGTTTGACTGAAGATTTACATCTCGTTCTACTGCAGCTCATATAAAATTTGCCACTGTACTATGCATAAAGTATCTGTATTTACGACTCAGTACAAAGATAGCAGTACATAGTAAACAGTACACACAATAATCTCAATGTTACTGAGATTATTATATGTCCTGTAATAATCACTGGATCTCATTTTTTTCTTCATTTATTACTGTATGCATTCAGTGCTGCATAATGGATGCTGTACAGCTCTGAAATTTTCTGTGAATAAAACACGAGGAATTAAGTAATGTTGAAATGATCTCTCTTTCTTTTGTTTTTAGTCAGTGCCTTCATCATGGCTGCAGATGGAAACAAAAAGATTTTTTTATCATTATTAATAATGTTACATGAAGCAGGATAACTACAAAATACTTCATCTAAGATTTGTAGATTCTTATAAAAAAGGATAATTTCTAGTTTTCCCAGCACAAAAATAGTGAAAGTAAGGAATGACAGATTACCTTTTTCTCTGTTCAGATAAAAAACTCATGGAAATTTACAGTAAAATTCCCTTTTTTATGCAGTTTCATACATTTTCGTTCTGTCTCTGCTTTGACACTTATGGCCCATATTTATATTGTCCGCACTGCAGTTTGTGTCTTAACAACATTTAATCTTTATATGTGGACACTCGGTTTGCCTTTGTGAGACAGTTACACAATGAATCAATTTACGAAATGGTAAAAGCAGAGTGATTTTTATTTGACTGTGATGTGCATGTTTTCATTGTTTGCATCCTCAATTATCAGTCTTCAGTCTGACTTTTACACATCTCACCTCTGCTGTGATATAATCAATGCAGCCACATTATAACATTGTTGTTTAATGATTATATTTTAATGCAATGAAAAAATATGTGAGATGAGACAGAAAGTTGCCATCAAAAACTACTTTAATCTCAAAATCTTTTATGTCAGTTTAGGCAGGACTGAATTATCCTTGTAGGACAGTGATAATCAATTTGTAGCCAGTGGGCCAAATCTGGCCTCCAGTAGGCTGCCAGGTGGCATTCTTTACATTTTCTCATTCACAATGAAAATCAATACATTCACAGTGTGTTCCCCAGGAAGGAGGAACAGATATGCCAATTTTGGTTTGTTTGAGATGAGAGGAAGCCAAATGCACTACCATATTTATGTTCCAATACAACCAGAGCTTTATTCACAAAAACAGTTTCTTTTTCTTTTATTCACTGTGTTCCAGCAGGTCGGAGGCACTCAAGCTGTGTGCCCCATGCGCCTCCCCTGCACCTCTGCAGGGGAGGCGCAGTCTTTCTAGTCTTTTAGTCTTTTTCTTTACTACTGCTGACCCCAACTGTGCATATTGCTGAGCAGTTGAAAGCAATGAATTGACAAGGTGTCAGGTGTGGATGAGATTTACAGTGAGCTGCATAAGGCTCTTGTTGTCAGCAAGAGTGCCTGCAGAATGGCATAACAGGTTGGTGGTTTTGCATCTTTCAAAAGGGGTACAAGTGGGTGTGCTCCACTGATCAGCCTCCCTGGGAAAGTTTATGCCAGAGTGCCAGAAAGGAGGCTCCAACTGACAACTGTCATACCAATCCAAGAGGAGTGTGACAGGGTCAAAATTTCATGCGGTGCCATGTTTGCTACATTTATCTGATTGCTGTGATTTACTTTTAATCGTTTTGCTTGTTTTAGTTTGAGGTGTGCTCCTTTCAACAGTGGACTGCTGAATTGTTATGATCCTGAAAAAGACACACCCACACCCTGGGCCATGACCTAATTACCAATGAGCGACAGGTGTGGGGGACCTAGATTGCATGTGTTTTTATAGAGGCAGAACAAAGCTGGAAGGGGCAGGCGGGTCGCAACAGATGCTACACCAAGAAGCACGCGGGTCACAGCAAGCAGTAGACGCTACACGAAGGACCACACGGGGCACAGCAGACAACCCACCAAGCAGCCGGGAGACAGCGATCCTTCCAAGGGTCGCCAACGGCGTTCTACTCAGGTCTGGGTCGGCAGCGGGAGTCTGTCGCCCAGGATAACCGTGAGTATCCCTTGTTTATATTGAGGTGGACACAGTGAGGCAGGCTAGGAGTGACACTATTGAAGCTAAGGTAGCCGTGGGGGAACACACTACTCACCAGGTGTCTCTGCTCTTCTGCAGATTTGACGACTGTAGCATTTCGGGGGCAGCGTGGAGTCGTGCAAGGCTGACATTGCCATGACGGCGAAGGGCAGGTTGTGAACACAAGGAGTTGCTGCACGGGATTGGCCTGCTCGTTAGGGTTTTAGTGGACTGCTGGACAGCCATTTATTAATTTTTTTTACAATCCTGAACTGCATTTTATAGTTTTTGCATTTTATTCATAGTGTTGATTTTTATATAATTTTACAGTAACAATTGGTGGTACCACCAGTGTTTATTTTTTAATTGTAATACATTTTCCTTGATTGACTTTAATCTTCCTGTTTGGTTTTTAACTCTACTCCCCTGATTTTTTGAAAAAAGAACCTGTGAACCTGTCAGGGTCCTAGGCTCTGTAAATTCCTAGGTGGCGTGGTCGGCTTTTAATTCCCTTACACTTCCAAATTCTTAAATTGATTGTGAAGCGCACAGCATTTAAGCTGCTGGGCCTGGCCACAGAGCATTGTAGATTCTGCTTGGTCTTGGTACATTGGTCTGGGTCTTTACCCTTGCAGGGTTATTCAGGAATCATGGGAGTTTGGTCATCCAGTCTTAATGTGTTTTTTGGACTTGGAGAAGACCTATGACCAAGTCTCCTGGAGAATCCTGTAGATGGCACTGCATCAACTGAGTGAGGTCCTTGTCGAAGGAGACTGTGTCTGTATTCTTGGCAAGAAGTCTTCAGTGGCTTTTAAACTGCCAGGATTGCCCATTGTCACCAGTTCTATGTTCCTCATGAACAGGATTGTTGCAGCATCAACTGTAATGCAGGAGTTACGCTGGACTGTTGTGGTGAACAGGGAGCTGAGTCAGAAAGCAAAGCTTTTGATTCACCAGTTGATCTAATTTCCAATCCTCACCAATGGTCATGAACTTTGGGTAGTGACAAGAAGAATGGGATCCCAGATACAAGGTGCTAAAGTAAGTCCTGGGGGGTGACTGGGCTGACTTTGCGATCAAAAGAGCCAATGAATCTTTTTTTGGACACATACAAAGTGATAAGAGACTGCAGGGTAGACACAGAATATACTGGAGAGAGTATTTGTCATATTTGGATTGGGAATGGTTTGGGACCCCCAGGAAGCCCTGTAAAGCCTTGCTGCGGACTGCAACGTTTAGACTGCCTTGCTTAGCCAAACATATATTAATGGATAGATGTTGATAGCTGGCAGACAAGCAGAGTTTTACTGCTTCTGTACTGTTCTCTTTATGTGTTTTACTTTCCAAAGTGTTTACATAAATAAACAGCCAGCCAAACTCCTTTTCAAGAGCCAGGAAGTGGGCGCACTTGCTCCTTTAATGACTTCTTTCATAGCAGGTTAAGTCAAGATGACACATCGAATTGGAGTGAAACTAGAAAAGAAAATACAAAACGTACTCAATAGACTGCTATAATAAACAGATAAGTATAAACAATCTACCATCAACCTGTAAATCTAACAGGTATGCAACAGTTTAAGTATAAGCACCGACAGTAACATAACATCAATCGGGTGAGCAGAAGGTAAGTATACTGCAGCAAAATTGTCTTAAGAGCAGTAACACATAAAGTTGTTAAATTGGCATAAACTTACAAAAACTGTCCATCAAAGTCACCAACAGTAATTCTCAAACATGTAATGAACATAAAATACTCACAGCCATTGCTTTCTGAGGGATTCATACAAAGGATTACGCAGGATTCAACATGAGAAACTGTACAGCCGCTGACATGCTCTTCTCTGTTTACAGGTCCTCCCAACACTTCCTACTTCCTGTTACCTGCTTCCTCTATTTCACAGCCTTCAAAATAAAAGCTCCACAATCTTGCCCTTAAAAATAACGATACAAACACATTTTAAACACTCAGGGCAGAACAGCTTCTATGCTGAAGTTTTCTAGTTTGTTGCCGATTGTGTTAAAAAAAACCTCTGATATACATATATACACACATATGTATATATATATATATATATATATATATATATATATATATATATATATATATATATATATATATATATATATATATATATATATATATATATTTTTTATTTAAAAAATATCGCGTTATTAACGCGTTAACGCAAATCAATTTTAACAGCGTCATTTTTTTTATAGCGAGATTAACGCTCATTGTGACCAAGTGAACTTGTAGTTTTTATAAGCTGTGTGGCCTCGACGACGAATCCGCAGCCGCCACATTAATGTGTGTGCATTTCCAACAC
>JAJHUR010107467.1:0-19814 GCA_027495735.1 Lutjanus campechanus | reverse complement strand
TTTTTTTTTCACTTGAGGTCATGATAATAAACTAACAGCACCACTCCTGTCTGAATAAAACCAGCTAATCTGACAGTCGCCAGACTCCTGAAGTGTTGTAATGTATACACTGTGCATGATTGTGTATTTTAAAACCATAATCCTGCTAATAACTCCAGTTTTTACTAAATGTATCTGTAATCTGATTTCGCCTTTTTTTCTGTAACTGTAATGGATTACTATTACTTTTTTTTGGTACCCTAATAACATTAGTGAGGGGAAAAGGTGATGGAGGGAGGTGGATGTTTGTACACTTATAACTCTTCATGCTGGATGTGAGATTCAGTCGGTGTGTGTGTGTGTGTGTCGTGGAAGAAAGCGAGAGAGCGAGGCCGTGTGTGAATGAGGAGGGTGAGGTGGGGGTGTCTAATCCAGTCCCAGTGTGAAACTGTTGACATTTGTGCTTTTTTTCCCTTCATTATGTGACTGGGGCTGTTTTGCGCTGGATTAGCTACAAATCTCCCATGCAGCACATTCAGCATGCCACTAGTAGTTTAACTTCATTAATAATGGATGAAGAGATTGTAATCCAGGAGTAAGAGAGCATGGAGGAGCACCGTGCACAGAGAGACAGACGGGGAAAGAGGGCACCCCTCTGGCAGAATCACGTTTTTTTTTCTTCCAGAGACAATCCTGTGACGGTGATAACATTACCGATTATTGCTACCCACATGTAATATTGCATCAATACCTTTGTCTCAGGTTGTAATTTGCCCGGAAACCCACCAAGGCAGGGGTGTGTAATCGAATACGTGGAGGGGTGAATAAAAGGGGGGGGGGACTTCGGAAGTCTCGGCGGTGCATATGCGAGTATCTTCCATTGATTGTGTTTACTCAAGCTTCTCATTGCAGACTATTATAGAAGACCGGGGGACACACCCTGGCCTAACAGCAGGATAAGGGGGATTAAAGGTATACGTATTCACTATTTCTCCTCTACACTGCCAGCTTTGATTTCTGTCAACACAATGGAGACACGGTCCGAGACAAATAAGGGCCGGTGGCGTGAAGGTGGATTGAGATTCAGGTCCAATTTTTATGCAGATTTGAAAAAACAAAACAAAACCCTGTTTCATAAAAATGATGAGCAATAGAAGTATTTGAATACAGGCCAGAGGGCTACTTATTAATAGGGCTGGGCAATGTGGCTTAAAAATAATATCTCAGTGTGTTTAGGCTATTTTGTGATATATGATATATACATCTCGATATACACATTCTCAAACATCTGATGAGCTTTTACTTGTTGTAGAGTTATTTTGCTTTTGCTTAAGTAATGGACTTCCCCTTTAAGGAAAGTGGGCTTGTGGGTAAACTGTGACAGAGGTTAGGGGGATTTGCTGTGAGCTAGCTAGTTAAAACGGCCTAAAAGCGGATGTCTTCCAGATACTTTCCAGGCCTGGAAGCCGCAGGTAGGGTAGCAAATACGATCACATGATCAATTGCCTTTTCTTGTGTGATTGCCTTTTCTACTATAATAGTTTTATACAAATAGAGGGGGGTCCACGGGGTCCGAAAGCGGAATAATTCATTTTCACAGTTATTCCATTCATAAGTAACAAAATGACAGAATATATGACTATTTGGTCATGGGTTTCATACACCAGTGTTTCCTCTGTATTCATTTAGCAGTGCAGTGGTGCACCACCATAGAAAAAAGATTACAACCACTGTGTTAAGTATAAACACTTACTTTTTAAAAAAATCTATAACTAAACTAAGTGCAGTCCACATGCTTTAGAACAGAGGTTCCCAAATGGTTCAGTGAGGCACACTGGTGTGCCATGAGGCAAGTCCAGGTGTCCAGATTTTGTGACAAGCATATGTTATTATTTATGAAATATACAACTATACAAAAAGTTGTAAATTAATTCACCATATCAGTACTTTATATACATTATTTTCCCAATATAGTGGCAAATTCTAACCTAAAAAATTGCCTTTAAACCCTTTTGTCTAGTATACATCAAAGATCGTTATTGATTGATGCCTAATTTTTTTTTCCCCACCTGCACTCCAGGAACTCTGCCTCTGATTGGCTCGTACTCATTGCATTCATTGGTTAGGTTGCTTATAGAGGCTGTTTTGCGTGGCTGTGAATACAGTCGTGCCTGGATGTTTTAACTTGCCCTTTGGTGAGCCTTGGGCACAAAGAGTTTGGAAAAAGTAACTATATCATAATTAAAACTATTTTTAACATTAGACCCTCAACTTAAAGCATAACTAAAACCCAAATGGCAGATATGAGACAAAACTAGAAGTACCACCCAAAGCACCACAGCTGTAACAAAACATCTTAAAAGCAAAATCTTATCAGATGGAGGTGCATGGTTTGATTTGTGTCAGGAGAGAAATGTTTGAGAACCACCATTTTAGAGTATTAAGAATAAGAAATAATAATATGTGTTTATTATTAGCTGTGATAGCCACCATGGTTGAACAACTAAAACTGTGACACCCACAAAAAATTCCATCAACCGGGAGGCCAAAGCACAAGTTGACAGACTCAACAGGGTTTGATTAGCAAGTGATTTCTGGGAATGACACTTCAACAATGACTGCATCGTATCCAAGAGCGTCACATGTGTTGAGAAGTGGTGGGGACATAAGTGCTCAGATGAAAAAAAAAAGAAGCATTTTTCAAACGGTCTTCAGCATATGCAATTTTTGGCAATGAGCAGTACTCGTGGTGTGAGAGTCACAATAGATGAATACGGCGGGTCTGGGAAAAAATTTGCATAGCAGCGTATGAAAAGGCCAAAAAAAGTGCATAAAAAACACTGACTCCTTCACATCGCCATAATCAAGCAAAAACAACAATACCAGTATCACATCTAGAAAGTTCCAGTGCAGTCCGTCAGTCCTGTGATTAAAAATCCAATATCACTGCCTTCAGATATGACAAATTTCTGACTGTGCAAATAAACAATTCTCAAAGCGTTCTCATTTGTCAGTCAACATTTCTTGGTGAAGCTATTTTTCAGAACATTCCAACAAATTATCCTTTTAAAAAGTGATGGGGACAAAAATCACCATTTTTAAAAAAAAAAAAAAGGGGGGGGGAGGAAGTAGGAGGGAAAAAAGGGAAGAGAAAACAGATCCAGAAAGCCATGATTACAGACAATCATTAGGTCCATCACTGCCAGTTGTGTAATTAATTATGTGACGTTCTGCTAAAGTGGAATAATTTAAGTCAGAGATAAAGGGAAAGAGGAATAAGAGAGGAAAGACTGAGGCTTTGATCTGTGCAGTTGCTTTTTCCCAGATGGAAAGTTTAAGTGATGGTCTGGTAACCATGTTGGTTGTGCCTTGTTATGTTGGATTTTATAGTTACAGTCCATTTTGATAACCTATTATTGAGTGATAGAATAAGAACAAGAAGGAGGAAAACAAGCTTTTTTTTTTGTTGCTGAACAAATCTTTTATTAAAATTTCATTAAATGTTATGTCCTAATAAATATAATAGAATTCTAGGGCTGTGACTAGTGATTCTTTTATTATTATTATTATTATTGATTAATCTGCCAATTACTTTCACATTAATCACTTCAAATTGTAAAAAATGCTCATCACAATTTCTCAGAGCCCAAAGTGACGTCCTGAAATATTTTTTCTTTTGTCCAACTGTCATAAAGAGCAAATCCTCACATTTAGGAGGCTGGAACCAGCAAATGTTTAATACTTTTGCTTGAAAATGAAAGAAGATTAACAGATTAATTGATCATCAAAAATAGTTGGTGATTCATTTTCTTTTGATTGACAATTAATCGGCTGATCATGGCAGCTCTATACAATTCAGTACGGTAGATCAGCAAATGTACATGGTATGATATCAGTCAATTTTCATACCAGCGTATGCTGTGAAATGCTGCAGTATACAAGCTGTTTTAATAGCTAGATATCGCTACTCTGTTCCAGAGCACTTATCACATTGTAGGTCTCCACCAGTGGCATTTTGTTAAGCTTACTCCTTAAAAATGAACAATTCACAAATATAAAACCTGATGTCAGTAGTCTTTGGGAGGCAGTTGATGAGTTACGAGTGAAGGCTTCTGGCGCCACATGCAGTAACCAGGATGCGAGTTTTGATATTTGCAAATAACTGCAGCCTGAACTTCCTGTTCACTAAAATAACCAAATATTAAAACATGAGTGTCACTGAAATGCTATAAAAATTCAAGGAGTTTTGAACACTGATGTCTTGAAGTCAAACAAACCTCTTTATAAGCAGGTGCTCTGATATAGAAAGACTCTCACATGAGATGACATAAGCTATCAATAAAAATGTTATAACCTCATGATGTCCAGTTTGAATGCTTACAAAAGACACTGATCCTTCTATGCTATTATTTCAAGTGAAAAATTATTCCATTTCACGAGGAAGCTGTGTTCTTTAATGTGGCCTTTGTGTGTAACTGATATGAGATATCAGGGTCGCCTGCTTGCCCGGGGCCATGTCTTGCAAGTAAATCTGGTTTTGATTGGTTTTGACTGATTTTACTCAAGATGTGAAGCCGAAGACATCGAGTCATTTAAGCTGCAAACCTACTGCAGCACGACCAAACTTTGCAGCTTCAGGGCTGTCTATGAACCTTTTCCTTTTTTTTTTTTGTTGTCCTTCTCAAGTAGAAAAGAACAATGAACGATCTTGTTTGATTTAAAAAGTTAATTACACACAGAAAAAAAAAACCATATGAGCAGCTCAAACCGCTCAAATCGTGCCACAGGTGGAGGCATCTTTTGGCTCAGTCGCAGGACTGGTAAGCTGAAAATTGTTCTGAGAGCCACCTGTTTGTGAACTTCCTGTTTCAGCTGATCAGAGATCGTGTTTGTTCTTGTTGGTCTGAAAGGAGCCGGGTTGTTCTCTCTCGCTTGAAAGTGAGATCACCTGGAGGCGGGATTTCAAAACAAGACAATTAATCAAAGCATTTACCCGCTTATATTTGAAGATCAAAGTCACACTATCATTAGAAAAGATGAACTGTATTGATCCCAGAGGGCAGATTTGGGTACTGAGTGATGGTGTGATAGCGTATAATGTTTTCATGCTCCTGAAGGTGAATGACTGTAGTACATATCTGTTTACTATGTAGCTGTAATAATCAGATAAAGAACCTTAACAAGCACCTGTTGAACAATTTGAGAGGTTCCATCCTTGGAATTTTTCTTTACATTTGGATGGTGTTTTTACAGGTTTTTAGATAACGACATTCGACAGTAAATTAAATTTAGTATTAATAATTAGTAGTAGTTAGTAGTTAGTATTATTATTTTAGTAAACAGAGCACAGATTTCCCCGTATCATGAAAGCCGCCAGATTCATGACTCATTAACCAAGCAGAACATCTGTAAAAATCTGTTTTGGCAAAAGCTAAAATGTCTCTTAATTCATGCGGTGTTATCTGGCCAGTGAGTCAAGTTTAAGGAAAAACACTGTTACACCTTATCAGCACAGTAAAAACACACAGACAATAAAAAATTAGACATAAAAACACTGGAAAAAAGTAGGAACAACTGACAGCGAACAAGTGTGAAGTTTGCTGTCGACCCTTTTCGAGATGGACCAGAAGAACTGAGCCAGGCCAGTCTGTCATTATGCTGACAAGTACAGTCCAAATTTAGTCTAACGTCCAGTTTTCTGCAGATGTCCCACCTCCTGCTGTTTTCTTTTGGCAGCCCTCCATCACAAAAGATTTGGTTAATATGTGGGATCTGCCCACTTTATACACACCGCTGGCCAATGAGCAGCTACCGGGCCGGTTGTGGGTTTAGCACTTTGCTCAAGGGCACAGCAGCTGTTGTTGTTGAGGTGGCGGCGAGCAGGTTTACCGTCCCCGCAGCGAGCATCCAGTCACAACCTTCCCTGTGTAACCATCAGATCATGTAATTAGCCGCAGGCTGTCGGAGGTGCAGGGAATACCAGGCGGACAGCTTTGATGTGTGAGGTGCCACATTGCTGCAAATAAATGCTTAATGGGCGAAGCTTAGGTGATGTCATAGTTCATTGTAATGGCAGTTGCCAGCCTCATAAATAATGCTTAAGATTGTTTCCAAATACGTCTTTTGACTGACGTGTTAGTTTGCTTCGGGCTGGCGCTTGCTGACCCCTGGCATGCTGTGAATGTCACACAACAGTTTCCATTGTAATGAACAGACGGGAACAGACACTCACAATGTTAGACATGACTTTCATCACTGAATGAGTTTTCCAACATACAAAGAAGAGTCTTACAAATGTCGGCACAAAATTAGAGTAGTGGTAGTTTGTCACTGTCAATAACGAAAAACACTTTTCTGATGCTCAATAATACACTTAAGGAAATATTCTTTTTCCATCATAGACACGGTCGTCGTCACGACAGAATCGCAGACACATATGCACGCACGTTAACTGTAATATGAAAAATGCCAGCATGGCCTAAACCCTCACAGATGGATGCACTTGGGAAAATAAAGTTTTCAAGTTGAGAAGCAAATTTATCTACTTTTATGACAGCAAATGGTTTTTAATTTTTATTTTAGATTTAAAACATTAAAAGTAAAAACCTAATTATTGTGATGTAAATAAAACACACAAAACCATGGACAAACAAGTCAAAGGTGTGTAGCGATTGAAGTGTCCCCTGAGGCTGAAGTTGTTAATTTTTTCTCAGCCAGGGACCCCTTACAAGAGGAAATATACTGGGGACTAGAATTTGGCTATATATCAATATTACATCAATATCATGATATGAGACCATGAGATATGAGTGTAGTCTTTTCCTGGTTTCAAAGGCTGCATCACAGTAAAGTGATGTCATTTTCTGAACTTAGGCTTGGTCTATTATTGCTCCATTACCCTCTTAGTTAATATATCAACATTACTGATGATCATTTATCAAAAAATATTTGATTTTGTCCATACTTATTTATGTGAAAGAGCAACACAAGAGAATGTATGAAAGATATTAGACATGTATTAAAAATATTTGCACCACATCACTGAATTCCCAGAGAGATGGTTTTGGTAAGGGGTGTCATGTGGCTGACGTGCTTGACTTGCGGTAAATACATTTAGTAAAGCTATTGTAAAGAAATTTGAATTGGTTATGAAAAAGTTTCAAGTGATTACTGATGCCTCTATATGATTAATGAGATCATACGCTAGAAGATCTGCTATTTCTGTAGAGTTCATCTTAATGCCTCTGGGTCAGATTCTCCATAAAATCAGAGGAAATGATCCTGTGTTTACGCTTTCCCAGGGAAATTTACAGTGTAGTATGTGAGCCAGTTAAAAAGAAAGCAGGAGGAGGGTTTTTTTTTTTTTAAAATTTTGATATTCTTTTATTTTTGACCTTATATTTTGTGGATTTTACAGTGGAAACACTACTGCTTATGTCAGAGGGAGCCTCCAAAATCAACACAATATGAAAGTTCCTTGTAACAGCTTTAAGAGTTATAGACTGTTAGATCAGAATGGAATTTATGAACTGTTTGAGATTTAGAAATTGAAATAACATTTGTTGAACTACAAAGCCTTTAGTTTAAAAATATATATATATCATGATAATTTAAAAGAGTGAATATGAAAACTTTTCACAGAATCCCTGGCAGAGTGTTGTGGACACCGATGTGAGAACCTCTGTTTTAAGAAAATGATTCGGGCTGTTTTCACACAGGATGAATTTGTTTACTCTGTTTTTGATCACCGATTGATCGAATACTTGAATAAAATGCCGGAAAATATTGAAAAATGCTCCTTAAAATATCTCTGAAGCCAAGGTGACTTTTTCAAATAGCTTCTTCTTTTTTTTGTTTGACCGACAGTTTAAAATCCAAAGATGTTCATTTTTCAAAGATATAAAACAGAAAATCCTCCTTTCAGAATTAGACCCAGCAAAGATTTGGCATTTTTTGCCAAATATGACTCATGGAGCATGATTTTAAAAGGGAGCTGTTCATAAAAATTACTTTTAGGTGTTCATTAAACTTTGCAAATGCACACTGTGGGTTTAGTGTCTGTCTGGAGGGACACGTAAGCCGTGGCCGAGTTCAAACCTCTAATCTTCTGGCTTCAGGATGGTCTCTCTCTCATCACGCGTCCATCCTGCCACTCCCTATTTTGTTCCCACTCTCCATACTTCACCCTTTCCCCTATATATCTCCATCCCTCCGTGGAACAAGTCAATGAATCATATGAGCACCAGAAAGTCGATGCCTGTCTAATGCTTTCTGAGGAGCAGCCTTCCAAAATAATACACAGCAGGGCAGTAACCTCGTCACGAAAGGGACATTTCCGCGGCGGCTGCCTCTACATGATAGAAGTGCTAATGCTGAGTGCAGAGTTACATCTGGTTCCCCCCGACTGGGAGGAAAGCTAGCCTGCTGACACTGAGGCTAGGCTAAGCCCACGCTGGATAGCTCGTGCTTTCCGTGTCTTTCGGGGGCTGCAGTGCATGCGACGCGTCAGCCAAGGCCACATAAGCCCCCGGAGCATTCCCCCTCTCTCTAATGTTTCAATTAATTGCAGGGCTGTCACGAACGGTGTTCAGCTAACAGGAAACATATTGGCTTTGACGTGAAAGCCCCGATTGTTGATAGATGTAATTAGAAGGGTTAAATCTCATCCCAGATCTTTTTACACAACTGCGGCCCCTCCCCTCTGCCTCCCTCCACTCTTAAATACATCTCTAACAGGTTTTATTTTAAATTCCACACAGAGTTATCCAGTTATTAGTGTTGTTTGATGTTGCAAAACGGATCGATCATCCATTTAGTGACGAAACTGATCCCCCCAAAAAAAGCCCTGCAGCAATGAAGTGTAGTTGCTTATTATGAATTTCAGGGGATCTTTGGTCGTAAAACTGCTGACAAAGGATTACAAACTGTCCTAAACAACTGGACTCGAACCAACGAGACCACTATGTGTTGCTCAGGGGTACTTTGATGGAGGTCGTCATTTGTTCATTCTGTTCCCTCGCCCAGGTTTTCATAGCAAATCTGGCAGATTCAGACTATATGACCTTCCGGTCACAAGAAAGCTTCTCTAACCTTCAGGCTACACCAGCGTTGGAATACTTGTGTAATGAAAAAGGGATGAGATAGTTTATTATTTGGGGGAAAAAAAATGTCTGAGGAGTGTGAGAGAAAGGAAAGCATGGGAGTGGAACCAAAGCCTTCATTATATGACTGATAATGCCTGATGTGATGGATCACGCAAATGCTGTGCATCCCTGGTGGTGCACATGACTTCATTTTGCATGTGTGGTGGGACAAACATCCACTCCAGGCAATTTTACGGCTCTCTCATTGCTTTTGCAACATATTCTCATATGTTACTTTAATAAATATGGCACAAGCAAAATTTGATTATCAAAATTAATCGGTGCGTTATTGGATCACATTCCATTTTTGTGAGATTCAGCTGTGGACGACCCTTTGAACTCGCCTTGTATCTTGACAAAGCTATCTGAAATTCACAGTCGAGAATATCTGAAGTGATTATTTAGGCCAAACACTGAGAGGTTATGTAGCTGATAAATAGGACCGGAGAGGTTTCTGAGGAAAATCATTATATGAAACCTCAAAAGTTCATACACTGAGCAGCAGTGAAAGTGGGTTAGAACAGAATATCTCGTGTGTTTATAATGTGGTTCTTTGTGGTATTTTCTATTTCTAGGAAATAGATTGTAGCAGTGTTCATTGAACTCTGCTTTGATTGGCAGACTGAATGGAAATCACCTAAAGGTTCTACAGTAAAACCTGTTTTTCTTCTACTTTTCCTGTGGCATTATTCCAAAACATAAGTCAGGCAATGTTTTCTTTTTCAGCATAAGATATAAATGTAGTCATCAAGGCTTGTTTGAGCAACACTGCAAGATAAGAGGATACTAGAGTTGTGAAATTAGATTTGAAGAGACAGTTATAGACATACATGGCACATCTGACATGCAAACTCATATTGTTTCTCTTCAAATGCGCATATGCGGCGATATGCAGGGCAATACTGTAGGTTCATCTATACTTCCCTTCACAGCTAATCCACAGCAACACATGATCATTTTTTTATCACATCATCAGCTGTCAGCACTGACCTGGACTGCCAAATTCTAACTCTGCTCCTGAAATGTAGTGCTAACTCACAGAAGTGGACACGTTTTTGAGCCTGGGCAAGTAAAAGTCACAAGTATGATGCAGCAAAGTATTGATTTCCTACCACAAATAAGAATGGTTAATCATTACTGCCTGTAAAGTAATGCTACTTCTGTATTGACCAAAATAACTGCAGAATTATGAGTAGGCATTTAAAAAAAAGAAAAAAGAGGTCTATGCAAATGCTCTTGTATTGCAACATTTACGGTAAGAAGATGTTTCAGTCATTCCCGTCCACCCATATGTGTGCACTAGAGGTTGACATTGACACGGCGACATGAGATTCCCGTGGGATAGAAGTCACGGGACTGGGACGGGACGGGGAAAAAGTCAACAGGAGCGGGAATCATTATAACAATAGCTCAGGTTTTTATAGGCAGTTGACCAGAGCATAACATGTGTGGACTGTGGATTGACGGGAACGGGATGGGACGGGAGACATTCTTCCAGGAGTCTCTCTCTGTCACGGGATTAAGAGGGCAGAGAAGTTTTTTTTTTTTTGTGGGAGTGGGATGGGACAGGTGTGACAAACCACTCTTAGTGTGCACCAGCTCCATGGAGGCTCATGTCTCAGCTGTGTCTCATGAGCGTAACAGCAACATGAATCATTTATTTATGCTTCAAGTACATTTCTTTTGACAGTACGCATTAAACAAGAGGTTGCTGCCCCAAAACAGGCACTGAACAAATATATTTATATACATTTTGCAACAAATGGGCCGAGCAGAGTGTGCTGCTCTCTGGCTCTCAGCTCTGGTTCATCATGTTTTAATTTGTTTTAATCATTGTGATGCATTTCTACTGTTGCACACACAAACACACACACACACACACACACACACACATCTAATACATTAACATGGACTTGACTTGTATTATTTTATGTATTGTTCTATATTTTTCTTTACTTTTGAGTTCTTAGTAACTTTGTGACAGTTTTTTTTTTAGGTGGAGGCTTCAAACAAGCCCTGTGGGGTTTTTTTGCCTCTCCCTGTACTGTATTTCATTATTCATTTTTTCTTGCCTTTTTTGCATGTTTTAATTGTGGAAAAATAAACTATAAATAACTAAAACTGTAGATTAAAATGTGATGATGGAAGACAGTAGTGATGGCCCACATTTCCAATCATGCCTACAGTTTGCGATTTATGTTCCAAAATGCAAACGTTACCTTTTGTTAGTGTTTAGAACATGGTTGTTTATGTTGGTAATTGTTATTTTTGTGCTGGTTTATCATTTACATTTTTTGACACTAGTTATATTTACCTTTACTTTCAAACAGGTGTTAAAATGAAGCAAGTGCCCTTAATAATACATTACTTGTCATAAAAAATGTAATACTGAGACCAAAAAAAGACAATTTGTTCCACGTTATATTGTTTTGTCACTGCAAAAAGCAATACAATACTGATACATGTTATCTCCAACACACTGTAAAACACCTCAAATAAATATCCACTAAAACTTTGTAGCAGAATGTAGTGGAGAGAGTGAGACATCTTCAGATAAATTATGCCTTATCTATTGATAGAAAAACTGAAACAAGACTCTTTCTTTAAAGAATAGTCCAAGACAATAAAACATTTACAGACTGGATTTGCTGCCATTGAATGGTGGGCTTCAGGTAATGATTGATTGATATTTTCCATTGGCCAGTGAGACATGAATTCAGCCAAGGTTGACAGGTTGTAGGTCCATGATCCTCGCAAAGAGAACCGCAGATCCTCTAGTATGTTGAAGGCTTGGCCCTTGCGGACCAACTGAGTCTTAACCCCTTCCATGGTGCTCATGGTTATAACACAGAGCATTCTGATCACTGGACCTGAGGGGCAGTTCAAATACCGTCAGGTCATCGGGGGCCCATATTAACAGAACCGAGGCTTTGTCACCAATCCCACTCAACTTCGAGGATCTTTAGGGGAAACAGATCGATCAACTCCTGACTCCATAACTGGTCTATGACCACAGAGAAGAAAAACACCATAAAGGAGACTTTTTTTTTCTCTGTAGCTCCAGCACTCAACCTTATCTGTAACTCAAAAAAACACATTGAAATAATATTTACCCAGGGCTGAAAATTAGCTGAACAATAACTGGCATCAAATTAGCATAAGAAATGCTAACTGCTAACCTTTTCGAGGTTTCGTGATTCTCATATTTTTGAATGCATGTATATAAATTCTCACATAATATCAAAACAATAACAAAAGACGTAGTTTGATGAGGTCATAAATAGTGTGGGAACATTGGAGTTGTTCTTTTCATTAAACAACCACCATGCTAATGAAAATCTGACATGACTCAGACAGAAATTATGTTCACGGGTGTAAAGGGGGTGTAAGGTAATGTATTAAAGTTTTAATTGCGTTAGGTTTAGTCACGTTCGCCAACTTGCTTCCTCACTCTTTGACGTGTCTGATGTATCCCGTGTTTTCCCAGAAGTTAGCAACTAACGGCTATTGTACACATGTTACGAGTAGCAACTCTGAGCCAAGCTAACGTTAGCTAGTTAACCGTAGTCTCTTTTCTGGTTTCTTGAATATTTTGGGTGTTACTCAGGCTACTTTACCGTAACAATAGAGAGTGTCTCATCCTTATAAAGCCATTTGTAGTCTAGCATTTACTGCATTTATGCATTTTTATGCAGGAGGAAGAGAATTCAGCACAAGTTTAGCCTTCATTCTCAACCCAGACACCAACTCCTGCGACAGTTTCCCCTTAACAGATGATGCTTGTTACAAGGGGGACACATACTGCTCACCTTGGTTAAATACCTTTGGTAACACGGTGTTAATACAACCCATCAGTGCACACTCTTCTATTGCTGTGGAAGATGTACATGAAGTGTTTGTACAGTAGCTGAAGATCTACTGCATTTCCCAAAATGAATCGTCTCCTCATTGCCCCTGTAACAAGCTGTACTATTGACTGACTGTTTTCACCTGTCTGTGGGATAAAAACAGGCACCAGGGCGTCACCTATGACGCACAGACTGAACTCTTTGTCCCTGCTCTCCTTTGAAAGAGAACCGTCTGAATCTTTGATTAATGAAATAACTTATGCCATGTCGTCTCCTGCTGTAATCATCAAAATTCAGCTCATGTACAATTTCGGACTACAGTTGTCTATTTCAGCATTATTGTTTCTTGGATATAGTTTTTGTTGTTTGTACACTGTTGGATTGTACGTCGATGTTGCTGTGTTTGACATCTGTGTGTGTGTATGTATGTGGCAGTCAGAGTTGTCGGTGTTGGTCTTGGACAGGCTAAGCCCACACTGTGATTTCTGCCCACGCTACTGTTTGGAATCAGTTCTCAATGCCCGCCCTAAATCTAAGTACACAACTTGACGCAATATTTGATGCAGGTCTAGTGGTTTCAGGCATTTAATGTTGAAATAGCTTTAGTTATAGCTTTCAAACAAAGAAATTTCTCAATTAACATCAAAATTTCTCTTTTTTCCCTCCACTGATAAACAAGTGAAGATTTCTAATGCACTCAGCTGCTTCTTTCTCTCCTGACACCCAATTAGCGATCAGTGATCGGTCCAATTACCTTAGCATGCAAACCACAGATCCCCTCAGCTTTTGAACCAGAGCAACCAAATCAAAGAATGAGTTGGACTCTTTACCACTAGTTTAATAATGCCTAGTGGTGCACTACATGTCATTTTTTCAGTATAAGTTTAATATCAGCGGCTTTGGTAAAAATGTCAGGTTGGTGGCTGACACCAATCATCATCCTCGCTCAGTGTAAAAAAAAAACATCAAGTGAAATTCTTTTAAATCTGTGTGTTTTGTACCTTCTAACAAATATATCCTGCCAATTTATTTCACCAAAATAATTTTTATTTTACCATAGGCAAGGAGACAATTACAGTTATACTTCTGTTATTAGCTATGTTCGTTTCTACTGATGCACTCTGAGACCGTAGCAGTGCAGTAAAGGGCATATAGCTATTGGTTTCTGAGAAGGTCACGGATGAGGCTCTTCTTGCCCTTCCTTTACTCTCTGTCGGCATGCTGTGGAGCACCCCGGCTCTCCTGATAGGTTTCCTCCCTGCTGGGACACAAAGCAACTCTGTCCTGGCCGCAGAGCAGGAACCCAGAAAGCAAAGGCGTCACAGCCATGCTGCTCCCAGCAGGAACAGCGGTGCTGTGGAATGAACAAGGTTGCAGGGTGCAGGAATGAGGGTGCCACCTGTTCTGTTCACCTCAGCTGAACATCTAACCTAGAACACTTGGAAGGAGAGAACGGGCGTTTCCGCTTAACATGGAAACAATTATGATTTTTTTTCTGTCCTCATAGAACAGAATGGCCACAGTGATGGTTGGGGATTAACAGGGATGTTCATTAATACCAGTGGCTCAAACAGTACTTAATGTGCTGAGACTTCTGCCTTTTATAATGCACCTGACTTAACGTCTCGCCAAATTCACCGCCTGCACTGTTCAACAGCAAGTCACAAAATACTTTTAAAAAGGGTTTCGCTACAAGCATGATATTGTATCTCTACAAGGTATACCCAGCTACATTGTGGTAGATGGGATGGAATCGTCTTGTAGTGTAATCCAGCATTTCTGTGTCTCTGTCTTTTACTTTGTGTTTTTGCCAGGTGACCATTATACTTAATCTAAATGGGAGTCCCCTGGTTAAATGAAGATTAAAGGAATTATTAGCTGGTTTGTATGACTTTAAGACTGCATTAACATATGAATGTTACAAATTATACAAAACACACTGGAAAGCAACAGAAGTTTCCAGGGGACACTGAAAAGTGATTAACATGCTCAGATACACTTGGGACATGTTTTGACATTTGTTGCTATGGTTTGTGGGTCATGAAGTCACTGAAGCTGATTATCCGTCAGTGGTGTTGGAAAAAGAACCAACAATATGTTTGTTTTTTTTTGTTCTTCTTGCAATCTGATTACATGATTGAAGTAGTGTTTCATATATTTTGCTGTTAATATATCGAAAACAAACATTACATACTTTAGCGTATTTCTATTAAAGCTACTACAAGGAACTTTATTATTTTGTTTATTTTAGAGCCCCCTGTGGACAAATGGGGTAGTGTTTTCACTTCTATAGGATATGTCAAAAATCAAATTATGTCAATAAAACAGCTAACGTACGACTCACTGTAACTGTATCAGCCGATAAAGGCTTTAAAATAAAATACCTGTCGACCAAAACCATCACCACCACCAACCAACATTAAAAAAAATCCTATTATAGTATAGTAATAGTTTTTTTTTATTTTGCCCAGTGAATGTGTATATTTTGATAAGTATTGCATTTTATGTCTGCATCTTTCAGTGAGCCATCAAGATAAAAGTTTGTAGAATATTGGTATATCAGATATCAGAAACATTAAGTGAACAGTGGTCTCCTGTTTTGAACACCAATGTTATACTGACCTAGCCTTCCACCCCGACCTAATCCATCGGCAGACTTTGTGGCTATGTTATGTCACAGTCATAGTCTTAATTCCTATGGCCACTAGAGGATTTTGTGACTTGCGTGTAGATCCTGACCAATATTGGATTTCTCGAGGCGATGTTGATAACAATGTTTCAAAGTCAAAAAGTTCCAATATTGATATATTTACCAAACTTCTGATATGAAGACTCCTGTGCAAGATCACCACTTTAAGTCTTGACAATGCATGCTGGATCCTAAAATAGGTACATTCATGCCAATTTAATTTTAACTTTCTTATAGTCAGTTAGATGCAGATGCAAAATGCTAAATATTTGGCCATGTTGTCATAGGAGCAACGTTTGATTTTAGTGCAAAAGGCTGTAAGAACCGCGCCAATTTTGGCCTCATACTAAACAATGCCTGTTATTAAGCTCCCACAGCAGCCATCTTTTCTCCGACTGTGGGCATTAAAATAAGAAAATGTGCAGTTCATCCTTTCAAGTTCACCCACTCAACCACTTTTCACACTTACCATCCCCTACTTCTAACACTACACCCTCATTCATCCCAGAGCTCCCCTTAAAGCACTTTTACAAGGTGAGAAGTGCCAGATCCAACAACAATTGAAAACAGAGCCGGTGTATCAGCTGTAGCCATCAATCATACTCCGATCAATCACTGTCACCTGGCCCCGCGCCAGCCTCACACCAGTCTCTCTGCCGCACCCTCGGCATGTAGCCCTCAGGAATGCCGGGTAATGAGGGATGGCAAGGGGCATCCGGGCGTCCGATTACGAGCCATGTTGGGAAGAAAGGAAAGATGTGTCATGTGAGGGTGTGTGAGCTTGTTTACATTTACTCAGCTCCTGCTTTCATCCAGAGGAAAAGTGGGATGAACCTTGCATTGCAAACATTGTAAGGAGAGGAGAGGTCGCGGCAGGGAGGCGATGCACGAAAGAAGTTTATGTCTGGGATTATTGCAGACATGTTAGTTGATATGAAGGCACTGCTGTGATGTTTTAAGCTCTGATCACCTGCCAATCAAATACCTTTAATTTAAAGCATTTTGTTTAGTTCTGTTAATGAAAATACATTCTTTGCAGTTTTGTTCTTAATCTGTTATACGAAAAATGAAGAAAATGCGGAAGTTCCAAAAACTGCAATTCCTCAAATGGCCACTTGAGGCTGGCTCCAAAAGCGAGTCAATCCCCATAGACCACCATATCAAAATGTCCAACTTAACTGCAGAACACATTTTCAGCAAACTTCACATTCATGACAATGGTGCAGGGGTGAATTTTTATATAACTCACTTGCTTAAATTATATTAAGGCTTAAAGTTGTGCATAATTAAAGGCGTGCCTATTTTAGTGACAGGTGAGTACCGTCACAGATGACGACCCACTAGGTAGCCCCTTTCTTTGGCTGCCTCAGCTCCACTCATGCTCCACCTCTTTTTCCATTTTTGGATTAGCCAGGAGTAGCCGAGTCAGGCACTGTCAAGATGGCGACGGCCAGAGTTTAGAGAGGCAAAGTCTCTCCTCTCCTGGTGTACCGCATGGGACCTTATTTTAGAAAAAATATGAACGCTAGTCAACAGTGATAGACAAATAATTATTTGTTTGCATTAGAATTGTGTCATGAATTACACATATGATGTTATGATGTGTCAATTTAAAACATAATTGTACAAGTCAAAAAAGTTGTAGTTTATTGTTGGTTTGTTGTAGTTTAGTTTAATTTTGTGTAAAACTGCTCAATAAGCTACATTTCTCATCTTGCACAGTATACCCACTCCCACATCGCCGTCCATTGTTAAGCTATCTTACCTAATGTGTTTTATCCAGCGACTCCTGTTCCTTTCATCAGAGATAGTACTGTTGCTCATGTGATAACTCCCAGTACAAATCCTCTCAGACATCATAGCTTCAGTGACTAATGTTAGTTTTTGGAGGGAGGAAGTCATGACATCACTTACATGATCGTTGGGTGTGTAGTCTTAATAATTATCCTCACAGTCTGATACTTCAACAGTTTTTACAACAAATGGCTACTTTTTTGAATTGTGAAATAAGCTTTTAAATTGACAAATATCATATGTGTAAATTGTGGCACAATACAAACAGGATCAAACATAAATTTTTCTCATGTCATAGACTACTGTTCATCTTTTTTCTAAAGTTAGGTCCATGTTGGTTCACTGGAAAGGGAGGGACTTCTCTCTGTGGCTCTTCAGAAACCTATGGGTGACGTCACAGTGGCTTATTATACAGTCTATGGTTCTTATCCCAAATATTCAGTAATATGCTTGTTAATCTAGCATGGACCAAGAAGACAAAAAAAGGAACTGTCTGATGAGCATGAAAACATAAAACTAGGCATGGGTCTGTAATTTTCTGGAGGGCTGAAGAGCACTGATTTCTAATCATACAATCTATAAATATGCCATATTCATCTAATATTTGCTAGTGGTGTGGCTCTACCAGTGTCAGTGTTAGTTAGACCACCACTTTGGTTCAGACTGACATATCTCTACCACTACTAGATGGATTGCAGTGAACTTTGCACCATTCCTGATCCCCACAGGATGAATCCCATTGACTTTGATGAGCTGCTGACTTTTCTTCGAGCACTACCAGCGGGCTTAGTGGAGCTTAAGCCCTGAATGTTTTCAGCAAAGCCCCAAATCTTTACTATCCATCACACGTGACATTTTTAAAAACTAAATCCTGATCAAAACTGCTTAGGTACTAATATTTTTCACATTACATTATATAACTTTCAAGTAAACTAATCACTGGTAATTCATGGTTACAACAAACAGTAAGTAACATGTTATACTCCGTCTGATGCTTTGAGAATTTGCAAAAAAAAAATAGAATCAAGGATTTAAGGTTTTAAATTTTATCTGACATGCCTGGCATTTTTAACATGTCATTTTTGGCCTGTGATAATGACACCAACATCATCATTCATGTAACTGATGTGAATTTTATTCAGCTGAGACGGATAACCCGTAATTAATGGCAATACTGATAAGATAAAGACAATTTTTGCATTTTTAAAAATAAGTTTATATAACCTGTTGTTTATGCACACCTGAGGGCAAGAAAGGCTGAGATGTAGTCAGCAAACATGGATAATTTAATACTCCATAACCCTGACCAAAATAAATCACTATTAAAACAAAAGCAAAGAACAGCTCTGACTCTTAAAATATTCATTTATTTTTTCACTAAATTACATCAAAAAACTATATATTCTTGGCTTCAACACACTGTAGCTTTTATAGAGCATTGACATAATTTGCTAAATCAGATATGTATTGGTTATAATTTCATTATTGGAATAATAAATGATAATATAAGTTTACCATTATCAGCAGTGCATAGTAACTAATAATAATATCATTGATATTAATGTTGATCCTCACAGAATTATACTATAAGCATATTGCTACAAGCAAAGCTAAAAGTACGTCTTCCTAAACCAGGCACACAGACTTGCTGAAAATAAGACATCATAAGACTTAGACTTGATTTAATATTAGGGTGTAACATGTTTATTTGCTGTGCATTAGACTTGTGTATTTGTAGATTTGACGCTTTACCAATATTCATTCCATGGATAGCCACTTTAATTCATCTTGAACATCTAAGATTTGAGTCCTCAGATTAATAAGTATCTCTTAAATGGCAGCAAATATCACATCATGCCATGGTAGAGATGGAGATCTCACCGTTAATCTGTGCTACAAACAGCAACTGTTGGAGGGGGCACCGCGAGGTATTAGGTGTAAATCCTCTTTCCTGAAAATTGTTCACAGCGTAAATGGAAATTCCATCAGAAAATTCAGACTCATTTATTATTCATCGTCACCCCCTCGCCAGTGCCTCAGCAGAGGTGATGAAAAACGACGGCGGATACGCAAGTATATCATGTGGGACTCTAATATATCGCTATCAAAAGCAGTGAACTGGAAAAGACAGGATTTAATATGGTATCTGGTCCTAAGTCCCCACTAATTCAATAACATTATGCCAAAGATTTATTAGGCATCCCATTTCCCATAAACACATCTGCCCGCTGAGTTTGATGCAGGCCAAGTGATGATATGTGAAGTATTTCTGAGCTATTTGCTTGAGGAGAGTGAAACAAATTGTGCTGAATATACCTTTAAATTGAAAAACTTGAGGATTTTGTTTTCTGTTTTTTTTTT
>JAJHUR010107465.1:0-11436 GCA_027495735.1 Lutjanus campechanus | reverse complement strand
TCAAGTTCTGGGGAACATTGTTTTTCAGCATTTTAGTTCAGCTGCCATTTTTAAAAATCCACAGACACAAACCAGATTTTTTTTTTCTTTGTTCATTGTGCACATCAACATGGAGTTACAGAACCACCGGTGAACGACCAACCGACGTTGTATGACAATAATAACGAGTAAAAATAGCTGTTGCTTCATCGTCAGCGGATCAATTTGCCTGATCTTTGCGCGTCTTTAGGCTGCGGTGGAAACACAGACAACAAAGGGATGAAGGAACCTTTCAGTTCTCTGAAAAGTAAATCCAGGATCAAAAAAGTTCAGGGTATTTTGGGTGCAAGCGTAGCTCAGGACAAGTACGTACTCAGTGGTGTCCACATAGTTTTGGCCACATACTGTACAAAAGCACCACTGATTCTTTGTGCTTTTTAATCTTGACTTAGCAACTATGCTCCGTTTGAGATTAAGCCTTTTTTTTGCCTCAAAAGACCAGAATGCAATGCAGGCAGTGAGCCAAGACAGGGTGGGGTGACAGGGGTCTGAGTAAGTTTCTCCCTTCTGCACCATAACCCAATAAGAACAGCTGTATGTGGCAAGTTCAGGCATGTTCTCTGGGCTTTTTTTTTCTGAAAGGCATTCTGGGAAACGCAGTATGTAGTGCGGCAGACGAGAGCAGGTGTATCCAAAAGTAAACTACAACAACATCAAAGAGCGACGTTATCGGCGCGAGCGTGTTTTCCTTTCGTCCAGTCTTCTTCTTCACGTCTCGGTGAATCACACGAACAGGTTGAGCAGAGTTCCTGAATGTTCGTCATCTGCTCAGTGGGAAATTACAACACACACACACACTTAAACGGGACACACACACACACACACACACACACACACACACACACGGATGCACAGTTGTCATGGAGCCACCCCCGTTACCTGCTTCCCGCTGTAGCTGAGTGACTAATGACACCATACTGTGTGTGTGTGTGTGTGTGTGTGTGTGAGTGTGTGTGTTCAGTGACACCATCCCTCCTTCAAACTCTGTCTACAGCTCCAGCTCGCTCTTCTTTGTGTACTCAGGATATTGATGTAATAAACAGGTAAACACATCCAGACTGCACTTCCTCCCGTCACCGTCCTCTCCCCGCTTTCCCATCATCCTCTCTGCTCCGCGCTGTCCAATCCATCCTCTCTCTCTCTCTCCCTTCGTCTTTCAACCCCTCCCTCCTCCCTCTGTACCTGTAGTTCCCAGGTGGGTGACCTGTTGTCTGCCAGGTGTCCCAGTGCATTATGGGTCCTGTAGTCCCGGCTGCGGCTGAGGCTCTGCGGCGCTAACATGCTCCCGTGCATCGACTGCCAGGCTTCAGGATGGAGCCGGCTTCTGCTCGTCCCTGACACTTCTTCTTCTCTCTCCCACTTTCTCTCTCCCTCAGAGAAATCCTCGCCTCCCTCCCTCCCTCCCTCCCTCCCTCCCTCCTACTTCCTCGCCTTTTCTATCTTTATTTGAACCATTCTCACCTCTCCTCTCTGGTTCGCACCTCTCTCTCCCTCTCTAGCTTCCTTATTCCTCATGGGAAAAGCTCTTGATGGAGCAGGAGCTGCAGCCACATGTGCAGTGATGGAGGAAGTATTCACATACTTTACTCAAGTAAAAGTACTAATATCTCACTATAAAATACTACAGTACAAGTAGAAGTAGTCCTACAGTTTTAAATATTTTACTTCAGTAAAGGTACAGAAGTCTTATCAGTAAAATGTACTTTGGGTAAGCTGTATAATAATGTAACTTTTTGTGCTTAAACGGGCCACTCTATATTCTTCTCATTCAATATTTTTTCTTTATTTTATAAGAAATGGTTCAGATTTGTTCAAAGCTGTTATCAAAGCCAAAACTAGCGAAAAAACTTCAGCACACTTGAAGGTCGACAGGTGCGTAGGAGAGGACCGTGGATCAACAATAAATCTTTGATTGCAAGTGCAGAATACGGCGTCGGAGAGTCTTTTTGCTTTTATAAGAATAATTAAAAACATATTTCGCCTTGTTTTGACATTTTTTTGCTCACTGCATGATTCCATCTGTCATAGTTTGATGTCTTCAGTATCTACAGTGTACAAAAATAACAGTAATGAAGAGAAAACACTGAATGAGAAGATGTTCACTATTAGTCGACATACTTCGATGATGCACAGTTGCACATAAGGATTAATTATCACAGGAGCTCCAATTTTTTGCTAAAGTTAAAATGTATCACAAGATAATATATTATAAATGGATTATTGTGGCGCTACAGAGACGTCACAGCCTACAAATCATATCCAGATGTACAGAAAAATGCTTGTTTGGTGCAAAAAATAAAAAATAAATTTAAAAAAATCAGTCACATCATCATTTTTATAATTTTTTTCAGTGTCACTGAAATGCAGAAATGACCATTCCCACTATAATCGTGACTCAGAACGCAATCCAAACATTGCAAAATACTTGCAATATGATGTTTTTGTGTTTCACAGCTCAGTTCTGCTTCTGCCGCTGCAGCAGTCTCACTCAGCACGGGACCGATGTCAAAAACTGTTCTCCTCATGAGTCACTTAGACACAAGAACATGAGAAAACAGCATGCAGACTGAAAAACACAGAAGTTAACCTTTAATAAGTCTTTGATCAGATCTTTAGAGCCAATTTTACTCTGAATTCTGTTGAGAAAAGGTTCTTGTAGACTTTGTGTTCAAACAAATTCTTCTTTTGTTACATGAAAAAATAAGAGTTTTGTAGAAAATCATGTTCATGTTTCACTTTGGTACTCGAACTGAAAATCAGGTATTATACCAGCCCTACTCTGAGCCACACACACACACACAAACATGAGATTTACGCTGCATGTCATCACCGCCAAGTGAGAAACATCACACCGCCGTATGTAAATGAGATCCCCCGTCAAGACTGAGCGGATCGCAGACGAAGCCGCCGAACGCAGCTCGACACTGAGCGCCGCAAACAGCTGATAAACGAACAACAACGGAGTTTGGACGCTGCTGCGAAAATAGATTGTAAAATGTTCGAGACGCTGAGTTTAGGAATGTTGACATTTCAAGTGTGTGTGTGTGTGTGTGTGTGTGTGTGTGTGTGTGTGAGTCAGAACACAGATGGAGGATCAGAGCTGCAGCGACAGGATGCTCATGTAGCACCTCTTAATCACAGGATTAAATCTGCAAACCCTGCACCTGTGCTCTGAACACACACACACACACACACGCATGAACACAAAATAATATACATACACACACCTGCATGCGCCCACACACACACTTTACCTGCCTCTCTAACCTGTTATTGTCCCTGTTATCGTTTATTTCCAAGTCAGTTGTGCACAAGAACACAGACAGAGGAAGAAAACAGACACACAAACACACGCACAGCTTCCAACTCGACTATTAAAGTACATTTTTGTCTCACACACACATACAGGAACTAACAACTGCGTCACTGGTGTGAAATTTAAGCTGTTATTCTACTTTTCGGCTAAAAAATGTTGTCATGTTGAATCCTTGTTGTGAGCTTCAGTGAACAGAAAACCTGTTTCTTGGTCACCTCACGTGTGTAAAGAACAAATTAATTGATCTTCTTGATAATGGAAACAGCAGCTGATTGGAGCTGTAACAATTAATTTTGTTAATTGATTTATCATTTCAGTCATTTTTCAAGCAGAAATGTCAAACATTTGCTGGTTTTAGCAGCATAAATGTGAGGATTTGCTGCTTTTCTTGGTCTTTTATGGCAGTAAATGAGTGTCTTTGAATTATGATGTTTATTGGAGAAGAAAAGGCAATTTTCTGGGACACTGTGATGAGCATTTCTCACAATCTCTTGACATCTTCCAGAGTAAATGATGAATAGCAACTATAATTGGCAGATTAATTGATAATTGAATGTAATTGTTACTTGCAGCCTCGTGGCTGACGCCTCATTTCAAGGTTTGTTTAGCAGCTGTTCTGGAGTTTTTCATCATGTTGTATCAGTTTCATCAGCAGATGTAATTTGCCCAGTTTGTCCCAGATTTACTTTATTTTTTTCAGAGCACTTTGAGGACTGATCTTTATGTGTAACATTGGTGGAGCTTAAAGTATGAAAAGTAAAATTATTATACCTCTAACTTTAAGATAAAGTCACCATCCTCAGGTCCAGAAGCTGAACAAACCAGGTAACCTGCTCGTCTTTAAGACTGTTCTTCTGTCGGATGCTTTTTTCTCTTGTCTTCTCTTGTTAATGTTTATTAAGAAAAAGCTCCTTTACTTCACCAAGATATCTGTCTGAAGCTGATTAGACAGGTGGAAAGTTAATGTTTCCTTACGTGTCTGTTTTTAGCGATGCACACTGCTCAGTTTGTTGTGTGATCTGTAGCGATAACAGCAGGCAAGTCAGGAAAATTAGATTTATTTCTGTCACAGCCGAACTTTTCAGTCACTTTTTCCCTTTGAAATCAAATTCTCCATATCATAAAGTGTGTTGCACCCGTTCACCTCGATATCTTCACCGACGAGCTGAGTTAGAACCGTCAGTATCACAGCTGGAGAGGACGCAGCCCTGCAGCCCTGCAGCCCTGCAACACTTCACATCATCTGTCCACCATCAGATCTGATTAAGAGGTCTCATGAGCGGAGTGAATCAGTATGATGTTGTTAAACCGTTCTGCACACAGCAGCAGACCTCCCCAACGGACGCATTACAGCCATCAGATCAGATTAATATAAACTCCCCACACGTTTCTAACCTCTGGCGAGACGGGGAAGTCAACACGAGTCGGTGCGTGTGTCCGGCTGCAGGGAGATTTTATGAAGAATTTATGAAGAATCTGCAGCGTGTTTAGTCACAGAAATAAGACCGAGGTAGACAGCAGGGAGGCTGAATGTGCTGCTGTAATGGTTTGAGACATTGATATATTTTTCCACCATGTAAACTGGTTTCTTCTGGAGTCACCGACCGACCCTCCGGCCCAGGTGCTGCTGTCAAGACGGACGAAACTACAAACTTTTTACAGTCAACTTAAAAGGATTGGTTGCATGATCTGATATCGATTCATAAAATCCCCAAATCGATCCTTTTAATATTTCTTTTCTCCCGAACACCCTGCAGTTTAAACCACGTTAGGCTCGCATGACCAGACTTTAGCGTGAGATCTCCTGGCACAAGATTTTGCTGATTTTAGTGAGTTATTCAGGTCACGTTTAATTAAAAAGTACATGATTAATGTCACTGCTTTTGGGGTCAATTACTAATGTAAACATTAATATTATTAATATTATTTTCCTTGTACAATTTACAGTATTAGTTTTCTGAGAATCTCTTTCATGTTCAAGCAAAACTGGTGTTGTAACTGTTTCTAACTGAATCGATTGTGAAATCTGAATCAATACCTAACTCTGAACCCAGCCTGATGGTAACTGGTCAGGAATATCATCATACAAATACAGATCCTCCCCAACTACGGTTCAGCCCACATGTGAACTATGAATCAACTGCCAAAATTAAACCATCACAGTGTGACACACACTTTTACTGCCACTGTTACTTTTTAAAGTAATAATTCCCGAAATCTCAGAGCAGACTTTCAGTGAGAGGACACGACAGATGCATTCTGGGTTTTACTCTGACGTGAAATGATTCAGAGCGACTGATTTAAACGCTGTCGCTTTCGCCTGCGCTCGCTGATGTGTTGATTTCAACACATTTTGTGCTAATTTATCCAAAATTTTAACATCTGTTTAAAAAAGAAATTTTAAAAATACACCTGAAAGACCAACACAATATTGTGTTAAATTACTGTCCCATCATGATGCAGGCTGCGCTGCTCACATCTCCTGCTGGAAAATCCAGCAAAACCAGCGTCAAGCTTCAGCTGGTCATAAACTGGTGTTGCTGGATTTACGTGGTGGACCAGCTTGCTCAAACGGTTATTACAAAAGTTTTTCAGGAAGTTTTCCAGAGGTGGTGAGTCACGCTGGACGTCCCCGATTTGCACAAAGTGGCCAAGGCCTCAACTTTACACAAATGAGGATCAAAATGCACCGTGGAACTCCCAGAATGCATTGCACTGACAAGACAATGAATGACAAGCAGGGAAATGACGGATCCTGTGGACATGAATTAGCTGTTACTCATGACATATAACCAGTTATAATTCTCTAATTTATCTAAATTATTAATTTATTGCTATTATTTATTGATTTTCATATTTTATATGAAGAGAGGCGGCTACATCAGAGCCCCAGTGGCGTGTTTTAAATTTATTTTGACCCCTAAACAAGGCTTTTTAACATCTTTTTTTTCCTTTCTGTTCTGAAAAACGATCCGACTCGTGACTCAAAACCGCGATACGATCCGAACCCACATTCCAGCGCAGCAGAGTCTCTTCAACGGTGGATAACTTAGGACACGTCAGTGTTAAGAGAAGATGAGTGTAGTCGTAACATGAGTCCCCCAACACCTCTCACTGCCCACACACACACGTTTGTAAGTAGCTGATCTGTACACACACATTAACACATTAATGTGTTGTCACTTTGGAAAACATTTGCTTCACTTTTTCTATGACTCATATGCAGATTTTCAAAATGATCAAATCTGTGGTTTTTCAGAATAAACATTAAACAATTCACGGTTCTGTCTGTGTGCCATCTGGTTTCTGAAATATCACCACACCATCAGCTGATCTCGCAAACATAAACACTTGTACCACTCAGCCGAGGAGCTGAGATCCATCTCAGACGGTTCAATAACATGATGAAGCTGGAGATCTTTTTTGTTACTTCCTGATCTGATGCCAGAGTTGCTGCTCATCCCAACATGAAAAAGTCATCAGTGTGTACCACACCATTCACACACCAGCTGAATCTCCACTCACATTTATCCAGACTCAGCAGTGACAGAACTGTTTTAACAGCTCAGATGAAGCAGAAATTACCATCAAATATACAAACAGCTCCAACAGCAAAACCCAGAGAAAGTTTTTACCGAATGTCAGCACACTGGGCCTGAAACTCTGAATATATTATTACCTCTTTATGTTGTATATTCTGACTGAATGAGATGAGAGCGGTAAATACTGTTCTAACTATTGCTTTAAGTCAACAAAGACCAATAAGCTGCACGCACACACACAGAAAAACTACCTGAAGGTGACCTGAGACGCCAAACTCACCCACTCAGGACTACTCACAGTCATACTGGAGTGTGCTGGTCCACAACAGTCAAAAACCGTCCCCCCATTTTTCCCGTTTAACAGCTCGGGAGGCTCCCAGCGGCCGCCATCGTGCAGCAGAAGACGTCTGAGCGCCTTCAGCCGACCCCTCAGCGCTCTGACGAGGCCGGTTACAGCGCGCACGCACGCCGGCTTGGCCTCGGCCGCGCAGTGTGTCATCACCAAGTGAACTGAGAAGCCTGGAGTTGGTGTCTGGAGCAACACTGTGGCAGCGAATGTCTTGGACCGGGGACTAGCAAACAAGTCTGTGAGTCAGAGTGAGGGGATACCCAGAGGAAGAGGAGGGGAGGGGGGGCAGATCCAAATTGGAATGGGAAGTGGGATCTCCCCCACCACTCTCCCACCCTCTCCCTCTCTCCACTAACAGGCAGCTGTAACCTTCCACCCAGTGTTTCCATCAGGTGTCCCGGAGATCCCCGTTCACTCCACAGTCACATAACCCGCTGACCAGTGACTAAATACCACGAGGAAAGAACTCCCACTGCTGCTTTCACACACACTCACTTCACAAATACTTCAACATGCAAATTTAAATTAAAAATACCAATGAATCTGAGACAGTCTGTCTCTTACATGTGAGATAAAAACTGCTTCTCTTGGTAAAGACTGAGATGAACTTTAGGGCTGCAATAGGGCTGAATTATCACACTAGTTACTAGGATGTAACAACATATAGCGACAAAAAAATGCATCAATGCTGTACTGTAACATTACAGTGATATATTGTTAATTATTTTATTATATTTATTTTATTTTATAAGATGAGTGCTGCATTGTTTTTGTTTTGCAGTTGCACAAACATAATTCAAACTCTCAGATCTACTTGTACAGTAAATCCATCTAAGTTCAGACCCTCAACAGTCTTTACAAAAAGATATCTGACTGCAGAATCTGTCACAAAGGACAAGATTTGAAAATGCTTTGGTTTCCGCTTGCAGTCCGAGTAAAATTGACCTTAAATGCATGCAGGTAAACAGTCCATAAGGAGAGTGAAAGATGTGGAACATATTGGCTGAAATGCAATTTTATTTCCTAATTTTTTTATTTATCTGGATCCATACGCAGATATTTGTTTATAGAGATGTCATCTCAAGTTGCTGACCAGACTGTAAAGACAGACTTGTGGACAAAGGAAGAAATCTTGGCGTTGATATCCGGATACACCAGAAGCTCCGGGACTTTGGCTGTTTCCCCCGAGTGGCTAAGTCATCATCAGAAGATGGCAAATGGGTTCTGAGACTGAGCACTAAATGTGAAAACGGTCTTTAGTTTGAGTGATAGCTGATAAAAATCTATAATTTTAGATGATCACACATTGACACAGACATATGTACATAAAACGGACAAACACAAGCTGACGCCCGGGTGACAAACAGTGACGCACACACACGCAAATCTAATATCCTCAAAATCCTCAGCCAACACACTGAAACACACTCCAACACAGACACAATGTGGATGCAGACACTCTCCCCAAATCCTCCACCTGTCGCACACCCCCCCACATCGTACACAAACACAATGTACACAATGTCAGCGAGGACCGTCGAAAGGATGCGTGACATTTCTTGGATTACCTCCACCTGTTGTCGCCTTCTCCGAGTGTGCACTGGTTTCCACACACACCAGTGACGACAAACGTAAGGTGGACACAGATATTAAAAAAATAAATAAAGAGCACCACAAGTTTTTGATGAACTACTGATTAATCAGTATTTTCTATCCTGAATCAAATGTGTGAAAAGACACGGAGAAACATCACCGACTCTGCAGCTCTAACGAGATTCTTCATCTCTTTCAACTCTTAGTTTTGTTTTTACGCTGCACATTTACTGTCAGAAAACAAGCTGTGATAAGCCAGTATCCTGCTGACAGGATCAGTCTGCAGAAAGTTGTGATGCATTTATGATGAAACAGTTACAAACCCTGGTTACGATTAAAATTGTTTCATTACACAATTTAGATTTTAAGTAAAATTATTAAACCTCTGTAATAAAAACACTATTAATCATTTGAGGCAACTAGAGGTCAAGTAACTGTCTAGTATGTACAGAAGGACAACCTGGAGGTCACTGCATCAAGTGGAAAACACTGCCACCGCAGCTGCACGGTGAGTCATCTGATGCACTTCAACTGTCAGGCTGCAGCACGTCAACCACATAACAGGACTGTACATGGCTCAGTATTTTTATCGACCTCTCCTCATCCATTTTTCTGCACAAACTCAAGAGACAGAGGTGAGGAGAGGAAGTCCAGCTGATACGGGAGCAGAGCAGAGGAGGAGCTGCTGGGGGATGTGAGCTAAATTCAGTTTATTTATTAATTTATTTACTTACTTGTTTATTTATTTGCCTCATATCCAGGCATGAGTGAAAGGCAAGTGACAACTGCTAAATAACGTATGTAGTTGGGCCAATATTGTTTTGAAGCTTGAAAAATGTGTTATTTCAGGGACAGTGATGCTGGAAATTGGACAGTGGTGTGAAGCGTCACGGGGCAGCACATCTACGAGCCCTGGCGCGCGTCTGTCCGCCACCTCTGGGGGCTCGTGCATAGAAAATAAACAGGGCGGATGATTTGATACACGCTGTTCGGCGGTGTGTTTTATCCTTCATGTTTTCTCCACTTCGTCACGTTTTCTTGCACACTGGATCACTGCAGAGTCGGGCTGCAAGTAACGCTTATTTTCATTATCGATCATTCTGCTGATGAAATGTCAAAACAGACCTCAAAGTGACGTCTTCAGGTAGTTTCATTTGTCCAACCAACCGTCCAAACCCCCAAGATCTTCATTTACTGTCATCACCAAAAGAGTCGAAATGATTTTTGATTACCAAAAGAGTCGGCAGCTAATTTCCTTTTGATCAACTAATTGTTGCAGCTGTACCACAGAGGGCAGTTTATTATGTTTTATCTCCCAGAGCGACATCAGCAGGTATTAACAGGTGAAGAAAACAGAACAGTTATCAGATAAAGAGCCTGATATTTCCCTCTGGAGTCGGTGGAGACCAAACCAGAGCTATAAGGAGAATAAAGTTTGGTACTTTATGCTGTGTGGATATTTTTTCTGCAGAACAACAATCTTATCCACAGGCCACTGATAATTTATCTCTAGAAGTCAGAATACTAGTGTCTTTGTTTCGCTCGAAGCAGACGGTTAACCTTTAAGCACACAGCTGAGTATTTCTCAACAGAGTGATGAATGGAACGATCCCCCTGGCGTGCTTCCTTTAAACAACTTTTACCTGAGAACACGTCTTTTTGTAAATTTATGACGGAGTTTGGCTTGAAAAGGAAGAGGAGAACTTGGCAGTGAGTTTACTGCAGTGATGGATAGCAAGTGTCGGAGTATGTGAGAGTGTGTGTGTGTGTGTGTGTGTGTGTGTGTGAGATGCAGAGAGACGGAGGAAACGAGAGAAAAGTGACGCCACATTTCCAGCGTCACTTGCATATCCCTTATTAACTCCGCTAATAAAAATAGATGCAAGTGGGACTTTGGTAATAATACCAACCAGACTGTTGTTATGTATTATTATCCCTATAGTCTGTGTGTGTGTGTGTGTGTGAGACACTGAAATTGCTGGAAATCCTGCTGATCTACAGCGTTTTCTGTTGTTGCTCTCAGTATGAGTTGCAGTGGGTAAGAGCATCAGCTAAACGCCTAAAATGTCAATGTAATGTAAATGTGTGTACAGTACGTGTGTGTGTGTGTGTGTGTGTGTGTGTGTGTGGAAAGCTTCTCCATAGCAGCAGCTATCACGGATTGAGCGAGCAGGATGCCATTCCAGACAATCTGCGCCCCCCTAAGCCTGTTACGCAATCAAATTAACAGGCCGGATGGCCAACACACACACACACGCACACACACACACGCACGCATGCATGCACGCCTGCACATGCACGTCTGCACACGCACACACGGGATTTGTCAGGTTAGAGGCTTTAAGTGCATTTCCGCTGGCCTTGCCTGAGGCTCAAATAACACACACACACACACACACACACACACACACAGCTAACAGTCACCTGTCAAAGATCAGACAGTCGTTTCAGCAATAAAATGTTTTTATCAAACTATTTAAAATTATACAAACATGTCATTTCTCCACTCAAGAGTTCTCTCTTTCTCACACACACACACACGCACACACACACAAACACACATGCACACACACACACACGCACACACACACCTGTCT
>JAJHUR010107464.1:0-16569 GCA_027495735.1 Lutjanus campechanus | reverse complement strand
CCGCAGCTAACGTGGCTAAATGGCTACTGCATCTGTTCAATTCTGTTAAAAACAATACATGACTTTATAAAGCCACTTTTCTTTTGTTATATATCAATCTTTTGTCCTCTACCACAATAATGTAATGAATTTAAATGAAAATACCTCAAATTGAGGGCTTTTCTCAGCAATTTTTAGGTGAGATTAAAAAAGAGATTAATTAGATTAATTAATTACAGATCATAATTAATTAATCTCTCCAATTTTTTAATCGCCTGACAGCACTACTCATAACATCACAGGTTGCCCCTGAATCTAACTGGCACCTCTGAGACAGTTCATTCATTTTAATATCAGCAAACCATTTTTTCCGCATCCCTGTACTGCCCCCATGCTCTCTGTGGTGTATATGTGTGCCTCAGGGTCGGGCGGGTCCATATCCTCCGGGTGTTCGGTGTCTGCTGCATTTAGCTGTCTATTGGCTTGGCCCCTCTTCATGCACACTTTTGCAAAGTGGTTTGCTGTTCCACAAGCAGTTCTTGCCATATGCAGGGCAAAGTTCACGTCCGCGCCTGTGCATGTTGCCACAGAATCTGCATATTGCGCTCTCACTTGTGCCAGGCGCCTGATTCTGAGACCTGTCATAGCGGGTCTGCCTGGGTGCAGCCCGCGTCCGACGGCTGTCCGTTGCATGCACCGTCTCTCGAGGCCTGTCATGTGTCATTGCTTTCAAACTCATATCCATCATTTCTGCAGCTCAGCATATTTCTATAGCTGATGCGAGTGTGAGCTTTTTTTCTCTGAGCAGGCGACGGCGCACAGCCTCATCACACACTCCTAGCACCAGTCTGTCTCTTATCAAATCCGCTTTAAGGTCTCTGTACTCACAGGACGCAGCCTTCTCTCTTAGCCGCGTTACGAACGCATCAATGGGTTCCCCCTCGTCTTGCTTGCTGTTGCCGAAGATGTATCTCTCAAATATAATGTTCCTGGCCGGCTTGAAATGCACCTCCAAAGCGTCAAGGATAGCCGTGGGGTCCTTCGCCCGCTCCACTGAAAGTCCCAAGTTGTTGTGAACATCTTTTCCTTTTTCATTCAGACCCGTCGCCAGCATGTAATCTTCAAACTCCGACCTGAATTCGTCCCAGTTGTTCACGAGGTCGCCGGCCAGTTTCATCTCTCCTGGTGGTGGTATTGCGGACGCCATTGTGATGCTGATGTCTTTTTGTGTGTTACTTTCACTTAGCTACTTGACTTGGTCACTTCTGACACCATGTTTGTGTGTAATAAACGGACAGGAGACGTGAAGCATGTCTATGCATAAACTGTACTGAGAACTGGCGCCAGAGACCAACAAACGCACTTCCTGTTTTTCCTGTTGGGCTGTAACATTTTCATGTAAACACATTTGGGGGGGAGCTTAACCTATAGAACTGTCCCATAACAATTGTCCGCTCAGGACATCAGCTGACATTTCGAATACGTAAGTACAGTTCGAATGTGAACTTTTCACCTCATATCCGAACGAATGTTTGAATCTCGAATAAAAAGTGACAGCCCTATTAGGTATATGAGAAATAATGGAAGCCCATAACTTAAAGGGATAGTTCATGTTTTTTTAAGTGGGATTGAGGTACTTGTTCATAGTCATTGAAGCTCAACAGAAAAATATATGTTAACCATGTGAGAAGGCCTACCTAAAAAATCAATATTAGTTTGTGTTTGACCAGCTGTTTTAGTCAGAAACTTCAGTCAGACTGAAACTTTTCATTTTTTTATGAATCTGCACAAGTTGCAAGAAGCTATCTTAGTTCAAATCAGACAGCCCAAAGCTCAAAGACTAGAATGTGATGTCATGCCAAGTTAAGTGTTGCTGTCTCTGCAGAGCCTCAGCCTGAATGCCCTCTGATCCATTACTGCAAGAGGCCGAGCTACTGTGCCAGCTCTCACCGGCTGGCCAGGTCAAAGGTCACTGACATGCGGCCCATTGATGCCAGGGGAAAAGCCAGGAGACTGCAGCGTATCTCCCTGCGTCGCCGAAAGTGACCTTACAGTAAGGAGTGTGATGACATGATCACATGATAATCAGTCTTTGTTTATATTTGCATATTGCAGCGTTGTATTCCAGCTGATCTTCTGCTTCAGTTTAATCTGCTGTGATGTCTCTCCCCTTAAACACTGCCAAGGCCTCCTTTGTGTGGACCCCACTGATTCTCTTTCTTTTTTCTTTGTCTATAAATTCTTACTTTTACTTTTGTTATTATTTAAATGTCCATTGATAAAAATGTTAAGTAGTTTTATGGTTATAGTTATGGTTATTTGTCTTCTTAATGTAGTTGTACTAATGTTTTTACATTAGTGATGTGTTTTTACATTGTGTGTTTTTGCCTTTTTGTTATGTTGAGGGCTGACAAGACGATGTCAATACATTGCTGAAATGTCCCTACTATTTTTTTTTTTTACTAATCTTTGTCATTTAAACTCCACAGTGTTACCAGTATGTAGTGTTGCCAGGTTTGTGTGCTTTCTGCCAGCTGTGGGCTGTTTTAATGAAGAGTGAAAGGGGTGCCTGACTTGATGATCTGGTAACCTGCTGTATTGCAAATTGTCAGCTAGCTTTAACATTGTCAGTACATTGCAAAAAGAAAATAAAAGAAAAGAAAAGAAATGTTGAATTAAGTAAAGCTGCAAAGCCTTTATGAGTTTACTCAACTAAGGGCTAATTGTAGTCCCAGCCACTTGACTCAAAGTTCTAGCTTAAGTTAGTCAAACTCAGCACTATTACTATTTAGCTCTACTCATGTAGTTAAGTTGAAAAAACTTTACGTTGGATGAACTAGAATGTTAAACTTAAAGTGATAATCCACCCCTAGATGATAATCCACTCAATATGTACTCACCACTATGCTGATGTGATGATGGGTGAAGATCTTCAGTTCACAAAACACAGTTTCAGCAGAAAACAGGGTTGCAGCTAATGGCAGTGAATGGAGACCGCGGATAAAATGTAAAAAAAAAAAAAGAAAACAAAATGTCTCCATCCTGCTCGTGTGGTGTAATCCAAGTGTCCATGAGCCGCGACATTAAAATTTGACCACAAAAGACGCCATTTACACCATGTTTTTAGCCGAAATGTCAACTGTAGCCTCCCAGGTAGCATGTAAACATGGCATCAATGTATCGCAAGACTTTGTATATCTCACGATATTTTCACACGTGCATCCATTTAGAGATATACGAAGTCTTGCAATCCATCTCAGGAGATATACGAAGATGTTTTGTGAACTGAAGATCTTCACCCATCCTCACATCAGCATAGGGGTGAGTACATATTGAGTGGACTATCATTCTGGGGTGGAATATCGCTTTGATTTAAACTTTAACTTAATTTAAAGGGATAATTCACCCAAAAATGAAAATTCAGTCATTATCTACTTTTTTCAAACATTAAAAAAAAAAAAAAAAAGCTAAATCCTTACCTTGGAGCCATGTTCACATGCACATGCACACTGTCTGAACTGGGTGTGTGTGGTATAGGAGACTTGGATTACACCAGATGAGGAGTATGGAGGCATTTTATCCGGGTTGTTTTTTTGTTTGAGTTTTGAGTTTTTCTATTTGACCACTGGTCACCATTCACTTCCATTGTTTGGGAGATTCTGCAACATGTTTTCCTGTGAAACTCCAGCAAACTAAACCTGACCTTCAATCCAGGCATGGCACCAGGATTTCAACTTGTGGTGGGACACAGTAACTTTGGGTGGGCTTTTTAATTACAAAAGTTAAAAATGTTTCCAACTGGTAGTCTCACTTTAACAAAAATGACCAGTATCATGCTGTGGAGGGCAACTAGCACTTCCAGCTGATTATGACACTTTTAAAATCTTTTTTTTTTTTAAAAACGTTTTAGTGCCGAGATAGCTTGTTATTTCACCACAGCAGTTTTCATTTATTTCAAGTGGCACAGGATATCTCCTCATCTATATTTTCGCTATGGATCAGGTAGATCAATACATAAATTCCTTAAGAACACTGACATTTTAATTTCTTTAAATGCATTTTCTTTTGATCTGGCTGGATTACTCTTTAAATTGATTGCAAGGAGAGGGAGTAATGGAGCGATCAGAATACTGGAGGAGCTACAGTGACTTTTAGCAGGAGAGAGCGCAGTGCGCTGTGCTGTTTATTTCATAAATGTAACTGTATCTGCTGTGAAGGTAATCTGAAGACAATTAAGTCTGGCAGGAATATTTAGCTTTACCTCCCGTATTGACTGCATTTTCGTTTTCGATGAGAAATGCATTTGCAGGTATAAAATAAAACAATGATATACTTTCCTCAGTACACCGGTCATCATTTTCAACCACCATAGTGTGACGTGCGTGTGCGAGCATAACATGTCTGGGGTGACAAATAATGGCCCATCGTGATTGGTCCAGACACATGTGATAATAGCCTGATAAATGTTGTCTTTTTTTCAAATGGAAACTTTTTTAGTATCTTAAGGGTGTATTAAAATGCTAATTTTAATAATTAAAAATAAAAGTTAAGAAAATATATGTTCTCCCAGTCATTTAAGGTGGACCAGTTATACAAGTGGGTGGGCCTAGGCCCACCCATAATGCTACACCTGCTTCAATCGACGTGAGGGTGAGTGAATTTTCATTTGTGGGTGAACTATCATTTTAAGTGCAAAAGTATATCTGTATAGTGTAAAAGTAAAATTGTTAACTAAAGTCAACACGGAAATGAGCCCTTAGTTGAGCAAACTCAAAAAGGCATATTTTTTAACTGGTTGCTTTACTTTTTAAATTTTATAAACTTTTCTTTTTTTTACAGTGTAGTAGTAGCATCTATAGGCTGATGAACAGCAGTTTGAAGAGGGTAGTATTATACTTATACTAACTAATTTACTAATTATTAGGGGGCCAAGCCCGCAGGGCCTGGGGGACGCTATGACCAAGGGCAACACGTTTTGGGCTATAACTCCCACACCATATGTCGCACATTCAAAAACCTCATATCCACAGATTTTCTGCATAGCACTGAATCACCTGGGCTGGGCCACGCCCATTTCCGCCTATAATTTTTTTCTGCAAAATCACGAAAACTGGAAAATCTACTTTTTCGAACTCCTCCTTGAGGTTTTGTCTGATCAGTGTGAAATTTGGCAGGTAGAGTCCACAGGTGGACCTGACCTAAAGTTATCAAAAGAATTTTGTTCGGTCAAAATGTGCGCAAATTATTAACAAATAAAAATTTCAAGCTAGCTATAAAAATGCGAACAGTTGCATATCTCAGTAAGAATAAATCCTAACGACACCAAATCTGAGATCCTAGGTTGGCATTTGACTGTGGGGGTGTGAGCCAAATTTGGCTAATGTTGGCCACTAGGGGGCGCTGCAAATATGGGAACGTTATATCTCTTAAACGGCAACACCAATTTTTACGAAACTTGGTGGGTATGATGCTGGGTCACTCATGAGGCCAGATCTTCAAGGTAATCCCGACTGGTCAAAGTGGGCGTGGCTTATTGCGAGATAAACAACAAACATTTATTTCAGCTCAAGTATTATGCTGAGGGCTGTTAAATTTACAGGGTATATATATATATAATAGCACACAGACCAGCCACACAGACAATTTTGCGTCTACTCCACTAGGTGGCGCTGTGACAGATGCAAACACCTTTTATCCTGTAACTTCCACATTTTAAATCACATCTTCATAAACTTTATATCCACGTGTTCCCTGAATAGAGTCGCATCTTCTGAAATAGGCCACGCCCACTCTCACAGCATATTTCTCTTTGTAGGTTGCTACACGTCAAAACCCTACTTTTTCGAACTCCTCCTAGGGTTTAAGCTCCATCTGCACAAAACTTTGCACATGCAGTCTCCAGACTTGCCTGATCAAAAGTTATCAAAAGAATTTTGGTACTCCAAAAAATACGGTACTTATAAATAAACATATTTTTCCGCTACTTAAAAAACACATACTGTTGCATATTTTTTGTCAAAGTAAAAGCTATCAACATGAAACTCGAGTCACTTGTTTCAGAGGTCAGATTCGCAGGAAATTTTGAGAGTATGATGCTGGGTCACTCCTGAGGCCACATCTTCAAGGTAATCACGACTGGTCAAAGTGGGCGTGGCTTATTACAAGAAACATATTCAGCCTTTCACATTTCCAGTGCTCTTCCCATTACAATAAAGCAGCAATGAACGGGCCCTCGCAGCCTGCGCGTGTAGGCGTGCGGGCGATCCAGAATCCGATTGGCTTTATTCGCGTTCCGTCGGCTCCACGAGAGCCGGGGGCCGAGTTGCGTGGGGAGGCTTGGCCCCCGTTCATAACTGCTTGCAGTTCTAGTTATTATTATACTAATAATATTTATTATTAACTGTTCTACAATTATTACAAGCATTTATCATCGTTGATTAAAAAATTAAACTTGACAGAACTATTATATAGGTCATTGTTTTATGGAGGGTATATAATCCACAGCTTGTCCAACTGAGCAGGTTGATCCTGCTCTATTTTTGAGAGGAAAGAGGGAGATCAAAATATAAAAAAAGATAGTTATTGCTTGAAATAAACCAAATCTCAGTGTCATTTATAAAATTATGTTTCTCTCTTCTTTGGAAAAAAATCTGTATTTGAAATTCTGATTAAAATGATTAAACAGCGACATCTGCAGGGCAGGCAGAGGGGATGAGTCTGTGAGAAGTTTTAGCAGAGGAGGATGAGCTCCTGCTATGTTTTTTTATTTATCTACTTTTTTTCATGCTTAGCTTTGATTGGCCAAAACATGTAAAATGATGCCTCAACAGAGGAGGTATTTTCTAACCAATCACAGCCTGTGATTATCAAATCAAATCAAATCAAATTTTATTTATATAGCGCCAATTCACAACAAAGTTGTCTCAAGACACTTTACATATAGAGTAGGTCTAGACCACACTCTATAATCATATATGACATTTCGTTGGTCTAAGGATAATTTCCAAATGTTATATTCAATTCTGTACCACTGTATTGTATGTGAGTGTGACTGCTATTTAACATCCTAGAAAAAAATATTAACTTGCAATTCGCAAATTGCTTTTAGCCTTAAATCTGCTGACAGAGAGGTTGACTGTTTGTCATAACTGACAGATTCTTTATTCATATCATCATTCATATATATCATTCCAGTTTTTCCTGACTGTCAGTGAGTTTGTTTCTAATGCTTTCATATCACTGTTTTGTGTTTCAGTTTTTTTAACTGCCTCTACAAGAAATGCCTGTTTTTTTCTCTGCCATTTGTCTGAGGAAGATGTAGTAGATTGAAACATTGCCTTAAAAGAGACTCTCCTAAAAGAGAATAAAATGATTTATTTGGAACCTAACAGTGTGCAGATCTTTCTCCTTTGTACCATGACTTTCATGCAATCCAATTGAGTTCCTGTTTGCCATGGATCCTAATTTAAAGGATCACACACTCTCAGGGGGACACTCTGTCAGTCATTTTGAGACAGACAAATTAACTGTAACTTTCCTAAAATAATAATCTTTTTTTTTTTTCTTCAGATGGCATCTTGATTTGAGAAGATCTTTTGATGGATGGTTGTTTCTCAGCTATTATCGTTGGTAGGATAAGGGTCACTAAAAAAAATACTATTTTCCTTTATCAGATATAATTTATTTCATCAAGCAGCGAGCTACTGGCATTAGCCACTTAAACTTAGCAACTTAAAATGCATAATTTCAATGACCATTGACATTTGACTAGCACCTCACCAATCTCAACACATCGTCAGGTTGAGACAAATTTATTTTGCCACTTGTAGCTAGCTAAGCTTGGATGCAGTGACTCAAAACAGATCATTTTTTGAAATGAAGGCCTTATGTGGAGACATCCCTGCACCAGTAAAAGCTCCAAAGCATGTGGGGAGGAAACACAACATGTTACTAAATATGTTACATTTGGATTCATAATGGCAGCTATTGATGCTGTGCTCAAAGTACAGTGTGTTGAATGAGGTGAATTCCTGTCACAGCACAGTTGCCGCATTAGCCAGTGCAACAGCTTGCTGTGTAGCAGCCTTGAAGGATTTGGACTGGTGCGCATGGCAGCGGCAGGACGCTCCCAGGGAGCAGGTGAAGAGCTCTGCTCTGCTGCCTCAGGTGTCAGGGCTGGACCCTCAGCCGGATTGTGGTGGCGTGCGGCTGCATTACGCTCATCTGTGAATGGATCCCGATATGGGAACTCCTGTACTGACCAACATGAAAGACGTATCTTTTCTCCTTTCAAATCTGTAGACATTTAAAGACAACTCTGGAGAAATGTCTCATAGCAACTGAAGGTCAGGTTTAGTTTTGTAGTCTGCAAAACACTGGAGTTGCTGGAGTTTCACAGGAAAACAGTGTTGGAGAATCTCCCACAATGGAAGTGAATGGTGACCAGTTTTCAAACATAAAAAAACAACAGAATAAAAACATAAAATGTCTTCATACTGCTCGCCTGGTGTAATCCAAGTCTCCTAAAGTCCCAACATGCCAAGTTGGCCAAAAAAATTTATTAAAAATTATTATTAAAAAAATTTGTTATTTACTCCATGTTTTTAGCCTGAACCTTCACTGTAGATTCTTAGCATGGAGCCACGTTCACGTGCACATACACACTGTATGTACAGGTATGTATGTGTGCGCTGTGACAGTGTGCAAATGGCATGTTGGGTTTTTAGGAGACTTGGATTACACCAGATGAGCAGTATGGACACTTTTTTTCCAGTTGTTTTTTTATATTTGAAAACTGGTCACCATTGACTTCTTTGTTTGGGAAAATAAACCTGAGCTTGAATTGGCATGAGGGGGAGTAGATAATGACTGAATTGTCATTTTGGGGGGAACTATCCCTTTAATTTGCTGCTGGAAGCAGAATTCACTACATTAGAACCACAAGGCCTAAACCAAGACAAAAAAATACAGACCTAGACCAAAAATACACTACAGGGGTGTCCAGGTACCTTTGTCCCTGTTGTGTGGCTTTCAGTCCCGCTGCCAGTCCACTATGTTTACTAGGATTCCACAATCACCATCAGAGTGAAACTGATACTCTCTGCACTGCTTTTGTATGTCAGTTCAGGGTTTGAACACATTGAGGTGTAGGAACCACAATTTGCCAGTAGGAGTCCCTCTGTCAGTTTTAAATCCCACATTAATATTTCTACTACTACACCACAGAAGTACCTGTCACAACTTCAGTTGGAGGGCTGTCAGATAAACTGATAATTGCTGTCATGTCAGTGACTAGAATGGACTTCTTTTACATTCAGCACAGGCTGAGGTCTTTGTTTAAACTTTGTTAATCCACGTGTGCTGAAAAAAAGGCTTGGGGAATAAAAGATCACATGTAATGAGATTATGTCATCTGGATACAAAAAAGGTAGTAGTATTACAATTTTAAGATAAAGAACAATAAGCTATACACAGCTACCAATTTCACTGGCCTCTAGTGAAAAAAATGCTTCACTGGATGGAAATTTTCTGTCTTTAAATCAATCAATAAATTGCACACAACAAAGGAAGAAACAGCTGGACAAACTAATAAAGCTAACAATTAACATAAAACTATTAATCTATCATTAATCAACTATTAAATTCATCTGCATCTATTTCAAAAATGGATAAATCAGTTTACGTAATTTTTTAATTAAAAAATGTCAGCAGATTTCAGTTTCTAAATGTGAATATTTTCTGGCTTCTTTATTCCTCTCTGAGAGTAAACTGAATATTTTTGAGGAAGTCATCTTGGACTTTAGGAAACAGTGATCAACATTTTTCACATTTTATGGACAAAATATCTAATTGATTAATGGAGAAAATGGTTGACAGATTAATCAATAATGAAAATAATCACTTCAGGAAAGACATATGGAAAGACATATGGAGCACACCGTATGTGTACGTGTGCAGCCGGTTGTGAATTCAGTGTTACCAACTAGATGTGTATTCATCCTGTGCACTAAAGTACCCACTGATGTCAAAAAACATGCAGTCTGTTTTCATTCATAGTTCCTTTTCAGTGAGGAGAACAGAAAAAGAGCAGCAGAGAAATAGTGAAGCTCAAGTGTTTGGTCAAAGCAACATTTAATAAGACTGTGAACATAAAAACATTCATTGACAAAAATGAAGTAAAGGCTTTATTCCTTCACATTCTTTTCCTCATCCTCTAAGTGGACCATCTGCTTCTCGGCCTTCAGCAGTCTCACTCCTAAAGAGAAGGAAGACATGAGTTTAAATCAACAAACCAGTGCACTGTGATGTTTGCTTGGAGAGACATCCTGTTTTTCAAGGCGAATGCAGCAGGAGGTGGCTGAGGACAACATAAGAGCCCTCACTGACTTCTGGGTGAAATGTTCAGGTGGACATAACAACAAGATGTAACAGGCATTGGTTTCTATTTATTTATAAAACCCTAAATGGACACTTACTATCATATATCACCTCCTTATTGAGATTGTTCAATAGTCATTATTTAGCTCATTGAAGCAATTGGTGAATACATGTAATGTATTAGTGAATGTGGAAAAAATACTTTTAGTTTTTGTGCTGTTCACAGCTGGAACATCTCACAACACATATTCAAACTAAACACTCAGGGGCGTTTCTAGACTTTTTTTGAGTGCGGCATTGACTTACGCAGGGTTGGTGAAGTATGTGCATATAGACTCAAGTGCACTTGTTGGATTGGCATCCTATGCTTCTTATATCTACTTATATAAGTACCTTAAAGAACCTGTTACACCAAGATGGCACCATGGACTGCTGCTTCGGGTGTGTTGTGTGCACTCACTTTTGCTCGAGTGCTTGTGCATCTTCGCAGGCACAAACACTGTACCCCACTACAAGGAATATTTCTCTCCAACGTGCGTTCATTGTGCAATAAACTGGATGAACTTCAGCTACTGTTGGGGAAAAACAGTGACTTTTCTTCATCTTACATCTTGTGTTTCACAGAGACGTGGCTGTGTGGATCAATTCCGGATTCTGGGCTGCAGCTGGCAGGCTTCCAACTCTTCAAAGCAGATCATGACAGAACTTTCAGGCAAAGCGAAAGGTGGGGGGGGGCTCCTCTTATATCAACAGTGGTTGGTGCACCAACGTGACAGTGATCCTTCTCCTCTTCTGGAATCATTTTTCATAAACTGCAAACCCTTCTACTCCCCCCGTGAGTTTGCTTCATTCATTCTGGTAGGTGTTTAAATTCCACCGCAGGCCAATGCGCAGGAGGTGCAGTGTGTGCTGCCCTGCATGGAGTGGACATACCCGGACTCCTTAGTTATAGTCCACAGTGACTTTAACAAAGGCAACCTCAACTACAAATACAAACAGTTCATTAAATGACCAACCAGAGAGGGGAATATTTTGGATCACTGTTACACCACAGTCAGCAGTGCTTATCATGCTGTCCCCCGTGCTGCACTGGGACACTCTGACCATGTCATGGTTCACCTGAATCCTGCATACACACAGAAATTGATGCTCTGTAAACCTGTTGTGAGGACATCAAAGAAGTGGACCAGTGAGGCTGTGAAGGACTTTCAGGCATGTTTGGACTGTACTGACTGGGATGTTTTCAGGTCTGCTACCAACAGTCTGGATGAGTACACAGAGGCTGTGATGTCATACATCAGCTTCTGTGAGGACTGCTGTGCACCATCACGCACTACCGTGAGGTACAGCAGCAACGGGCCCTGGTTCACAGCCAAGCTCATACAGTTACAGTTGGAGAAGGAGGAAGCATTCAGGAGTGGGGACAAAGACAGGTTTAGAGAGTCAAAGTACAAGTTTAGTAAGGCGGTGAGAGATGCTAAACGCAAGTACTCTGAGAAACTCCAACAACAGTTCTCAGGTAATGACTCTGCCTCTGTCTGGAGAGGGCTCAGACAGATTACAAACTACAAACCTACAGCCCCCCACTCCATAAATGACTTGTGCATGGCCAACGAACTGAATGAGTTTTACTGTCGTTTTGAAAGACAATGGGACAGTCCTAACACCATCCCCCATGACACCCCTCACCAGCCCCAGCCCAGGAGTTCCACCTCCCCCACCCCAGCCTCTGCACTCCTGCCCACCTCAGAAGCTTCCTGCCCCTCTATCACAGCGACACCCCTCTCCCCTACAGCCACACTGTCACTCCCCTCCCCCTCCTCCACAGTGACACCTCAACAGACTCAAGAAGCAGAACCCCCGCAAAGCAGCTGGACCTGTTTCTCCATCCACCTTGAAGCACTGTGCAGATCAGCTGTCTCCAGTGTTCACAGACATTTTAAACACCTCACTGCAGACATGCCACGTGCCAGCCTGCTTCAAGACCTCCACTACCATCCCCGTCCCCAAGAAACCAAGAACCACAGGACTCAGTGACTACAGGCCGTCGCCCTGCTCTCTGTGGTAATGAATCCCTGTGAACGCCTTGTTCTGTCCCACCTCAAAACGCTCTGCAACCCTCTCCTGGACCTCCTGCAGTTTGCCTACAGAGCCAACAGGTCTGTAGACGATGCTGTCAACATGGCCCTCCACTACATCCTTCAGCACCTGGACTCAGCAGGAACCTACATCAGGATCCTGTTTGTGGATTTCAGTTCGAGCTGAGTGTGCACAATTCCACCTGTAGGTGGATCATAGACTTCCTGTTTGACAGGAGGCAGGCAGCATGTCTCTGACTCCCTGATCATCAGCACCAGACCCCCCACCCCCCACCCCCCAAGGCTGCGTTCTTTCTCCTCTGCTCTTCTCCCTGTACACCAACAGCTGCACCTCCAGTCATCAGTCTGTCAAGCTCCTGAACTTCACGGACGACACCACCCTCATTGGACTCATCTCTGGTGGGGATGAGTTGGCCTGGCCTGACCCTGGTGCAGTGAGAACAACCTGGAGATGATTTTCGAAGAGCCCAGCCCCACCTACCCCCATCACCCTGTGTGATTCCCCAGTCAACACTGTGGAGTCATTCAGCTTCCTGGGCACCATCATCACCCAGGACCTGAAGTGGGAGCTAAACATCAGCTCCCTCATCAAAAAAGCCCAGCAGAGGATGTCCTTCTTGCGGCAGCTGAAGAAATTCAACCTGCCAAAGACAATGATGGTGCACTTCTACACTGCCATCATTGAGTCCATCCTCACCTCCTCTATCATCACCTGGTACACTGCTGCTACTGCCAGAGACAAGGGCAGACTGCAGCGTATTATTTGCTCTGCCAAGAGGGTGATCAGCTGCAGCCTGCCACCCTTACAGGACTTGTATGCCTCCAGGCGTGCAGGTAAGATTGTAGCAGACCCCTCCCATCCTGGACACAAACTCTGTGACACTCCTTTCTGGCAGAAGGCTGCGGTCCATCAGGACCAAAACCTCACTCCATACGAACAGTTTCTTTCCTTCTGCAACTGCCCTCATCAACATTGCCCATGACCCCCATTGACACTGCCCCCCACCCACCCCTCCCTCTTATACGTTACATTAACACAATTCACAGACACCTGACTGTTTCTTGCACATTGCAATATCCCCTATACTGTGAACTTGCATGTTAAATGTCAAACTTATTGCAGTTACACACAAAACTGCACAGCTCCTTCACCTATCAATCTATATACATTTCTGATTCTGATTCCGATTAAAGCTTGTTATATTTCTGTGTTTAAAATGTTACATTAAATGATAAATAGTCCTACCAATCACAATGCAACACATGCAACTTGGAGCACATTCACATGCACACTGTCTGAACTGGGTGTGTTGGGACTTTAGGAGACTTAGATTATGCCAGATGAGAAGTGTGGAGGCACTTATGTTTTTTTCAATTGATTTTTACTTTTGAAAACAGGTCACCATTCACTTTAATTGTTTGGAAAAGTTTGCAACACCTTTTCTGTTGTCTGTGAAACTCCAGCAGTGTTAAGAATACTAACAAAATAAACCCAACCTTCAATCAGCATGAGGATGAGTAGATAATGACTGAATTCATTCATCCATTTGCTGTGTATAGTGTTTTGTCTTTTGAGTAGCATAGAGAGAACCACAACTACCATCTCATTATTCAACCCTGTGTTTTAAAATTAGCAATAAAGTAAATTAACCTTATAAAGATTTAAAGGTAAGAAACATACAAAAGAAAACAAGGCACATTTATAAATTCTTGCCAAAGAGTTGGTTCAAACTAATTTCCCTCCCCTCACTGGGCAGATAGCCAATCATACTTGAGGATAATGGGATGGCATTTGGTGTGGCCAGTCAGATTTTAGGGGTGGCCAGAGCCCCCCTAGCTGTTATCAACCACCAAAGTTCCACCCATAGATCACATGATGATAACTGAACCAATGTCATGTACTGCTGACAGCAGTGAGTGATGCTGCTTTAACATTATTTTGTCCCATTAAAGTACAAGATCAAAACTTTCTTATCCTCACAAACGACTTGTTTAACCATGAACATGTTTCTGTTATGTTAATGAAGCTTTTATTCCAACCCAAACCACACTAAATATGATAAATGAGTAATTTTGTAATTGTCATCTATCGTCTGGAAGGCATTGAAATGTATTGTTCTGCCAATGATGTGAGATCAGAAAAAATTAATGTGTGGTTTTTATATGATGACATCTACTGCAGCCACAAAGCTCCAAAAGGCAATAGAAAGTTCTTTACAAATCACCTCAAAATATGACTTTTATAATCCAAACAAAACTCACTCTTCTTAAATATGCACAGTGTATTGATTCCGCTGGTTTTATAACATAAACTTTTTTTCTGCTTAAGTTCCAGATCATCTGGGAGGTGTAGAGGTGCAGAGGTCTGTATCCATTCAACCAACAACATTATCTATTTCTGTATCTGTATTTGAATTGAGGCCCAGGAGTGGGCATGGTTTAGACCAAAGTCATGTTAAATTGGGCAAATGTTGTATTTTTCAACCCATCAAAATTATTTAGTATTTGCATGTAATTAATTATGAATACATTTCAAAATCCACATAATGTATGTTTCATGTCTTGTTCTTTTATTTTTAGCATAACACCAAAACACTATGTTTTAAGAACTGTCTGAAGCCCTCCACCACTTTAACTGGGGAATATTGAAACTCAGAAACTGAAAAAAAAAGTTTTATAAATTGAAAGATCCTTTTTTGAAACATAAACTCTACAGTAAAGATATACAAGTTTATAAGCATGTCCTTCAGCTGAAGGGAATAATAATAATTATAATGAGCAACTTCAGATAGAAGAAATATCTGTTTCCATCCCATTATTTGTGCTTTCCTGAATAACATATTTGTACTTTGGTTCATCCCCATCGGGGTGCTGACCTGGTATATGTGGAGGGGAGTTGAGGACGGGTGTGTCTTTTCTGCGAGGTTTCTTTAGATGGTCTTCATCCTGATTCTCTGCACAGAGAGCCTCCTCCACCTCTTCATTGTCCTTCACCTCTGAGTCCCTGTCCACCAAGCTGTCCAGCACCTCTTGGTCTGTCACACAGTCAGAGAAACGGTTACATTATCAATAACCTGTTTCCATAGAAACACATTTGTACAAAAGACTTTCAGTAACAGCTCAGTTCAGTTACACAGTCACACCTGTTACATGTGGATGAAACATGATGCACATAGTTACAGACCTCTGTCTAGAGAACAGTCCTGTCCAACACATAATGCTTTCTGGTTTACTAATCTGGGCTGTCTTTCCATGTACCTTAGCGTTCTACGAAGGTTTCTCAGGTGTACCTTAGCTGCTCTTAAGGAAGAGCTGCTGAGGTTCATCGTAAGCTGATTGATCACTTGTAAAGGCTCATAAATGGCATTTTAACACAACAAGTTACCATAATCATTTTACCTCAATCTAATATTACAGCCAAGGAAGTCATGACTACTAAAGGTCATCTGCTTAATCGATTTAAGAGTCCAGATGAGACTTTGTGATAGTTCCAATAAATACATAACTTATAGCCTATAAAATATAAAACAGAGTATGAATCAGTTTGTATCAATTTTATTCTCATACAAACAGAAGGTCTAATACAAATTTGTTGTCGTCACACAATAGGCACCTGTAGCTGCATGTTAATGTTTAATTGCAGTGTGTGTGCACACACACATGCCTATGTGCTCTCTGTCAGCACTCTGTTCCTCTGCTGGCAGTGTTCAGCTCTCAGTCTGGGCTCAGGCTACTATAGCCTAACCACACAGACAGAAAAGCCAAATCCTCAGTTAGCTCCATTACATAAAAATATCTACAATTTTTCACAAATTGGACAAGTATTATGGAGAGGTCCTATATTTCATTAGACCACCATTGTGATAAGAATGGACATGATGTGTTCTGCACAGAAACATTGTTTTCATGGTTTCAAGTTAATTTTTAAAGTAGCCTGGATGTGAACTACACTGCAACTATCCATTTGAAAATCATAATGTTGGTCCAATAAAGCTAAAACTGTGACAGGATGAAGAGAGAGCATCACTAAGGGACAGCTTACGAGTAGTTCAGACCACTGTTCTAAAGGTAAACCTTTCACAAGGTAGACCTTAGCTAAAGAGACTCTGGGAAA
>JAJHUR010107463.1:0-30969 GCA_027495735.1 Lutjanus campechanus | reverse complement strand
TTATTTGTGTTGAAAATGTGGGGAGTAAAATTAAAAGTTGCCAGAAAAATACTCAAGTAAAGTACTGACACCTGAAAACTCAATGGTGATGAAGTATTTGCACTGCGCTACTTCCCATCTCTGTTTCCAAGTGAGCGGTTCACACTCTAACTGCCCTTTGAGCCACAAAGCGTTCACACCGCTCACCTCAAACAAACCCTGATACTAATGTCAGATAACTAATATATACCTAGCTTGTGCTGCTCTCATGTCAGCCAATCTTTCAGAGGATTAGACCAATTGTAGTTTGCTTAGCAGAATCTTGGCCTCCGTCCACTTGGCACACCGAGTCTGCAGGCAGCTTGGAGTGAGTGAGGTGATGCTCATGCAGAGAAATCATCTCAGTGAGCTGTTAGTGATAAGCATCAGGGGCTTTTCTTTCCATTTGTGCATTAAATATTACGCTTTATCCTCAGATTTTTTAAAAGCCGCTGTAGTTGAGATCGCATTTCTTTTAGCTGATCTGTAAAATAATGTGTCTAAATCACAGATATTACCACAAGTGCTCTATTCAAAAACAAAACTGAGCAGCACTAACAAGGCATCTAATTATCCTGTCTAAGCTTTTAGTCCTCAGGCTTGTATCCACAGACTGTGTGACTGTCCAGCTCCTCTTTGCTAATCAAGAAATTGGAAGACATTTTAATGGCTGTTATATCCCTCCTTGGTTCAGAATAACTCTAAAGAAGGGAAAAAAAGGCCCCGCTTCTTATTGGCAAATGTAATCATGTGGAGAAAACATGTAGCCAAATGTGTTGGCAGGACCTACATGGAGTATCATAAATTGAATTAGTGTTTGCCCTTTTTTCTAACAGCACCAAAAATGGACAAAACTGTGTCTGTACTTTAATGTAATCAGCTGTCTGGGCAGTTTGGGATCTTGACATCACACAATATTAAAACCCCTAAATCGAGTATGTTTCTGTGTGCCGATTAATTGCTTTCATTGCAGATTTTACACAGCCAAGTCGGTGTTTTCTACAAACTAATTTTGAAGCACTTTTCTCTGTTTATGCTCCATAGAGGGTGTTGAAGGATTAAAGACAGTGTTGGTTTTGATGTAATTTATTGTTTGGGGTTCTTAAATTTGACTGCAGGCTATAACTTAATGTATTACATGTGCTAAAACATGACCCAATTTAAAGGAGCACCCCACCTATTAAGTGTTGCACTTCCACAAGTTGAGGAGCTTGCGAGAAGCACAATAAAGAAAAAGGTGATAGCTGAGCAGCAAAGGCTGAGTTATGTTAGACGCAACTGTGCAAATATGCGGGCTCCTGCATTTCCCATAATGCAGCTCAGCAGTATCTTTCGTCAGGCTTTCTCTGTCTCTTGAATGCCCATGTATTTCCCACTCATCATCCCCTGTTTGTAACGCCAGCTTTCTGTGAAAATGTAAAGTCTCCAGGCCCAAGCTGGAGATGATGTCATCAAGGTTGTCTTAGCCAAAGTTTTCAGACATTAAAGGTCCAGTGTGCAAGATTTAGGGGGATTTATTTGCAGAATATGACAAAAATGGAATATAATATTATATCATTAGTGTATAATCACCTCAGAATAATAATGTTTGTGTCTTTGTTACCTTAGAATGAGCCATTTATATCTACAGAGGGCACAGGTCAGCTTCCATGGAGGCTGCTATGTTGCTACAGTAGCTCAGAACGGACAAACCAAAGACTGGCTCTAGATTTGGCCTTTCATACCTTTCATGGGTTTTACAGCCACTGTAGGCTTTCCTACATGCTTGGAAGGGGACTGTGGGGTGAGGGATATTTAGCTGGTTGCAACTGAACAGCAACATATGGGGCTTAAAAAAAAGCCAGTACGCAAATGCAGTCCCTTGAATAGCCACTTCAGGCTGGCTACAAAAGCGAGTCAATCCCCCATGGATCCCCACATTAAAATGCCCAACCTTACAGTAGAAATAAACAACCTGGTACAAAAACTGTCTCTATAGCTAATTTCCCCGTTCATGATAACTGTGCGATGATGTCACAGACACTCTGTCCACTATTTATCATACAGTCTATGATTGTAATATGCAACCTTACTGATGCCAATAAATTCTACACACTGGTCCTTTAATTCTAAAAAAAATTCCTTCGGAAGCACAGAAGAAATCGTTCAACTGTTAAAGATGTTTGTTCTAACCAGACAGCCAATGTACCAGTTGCAAAGACATTAGCTTTAAGCTAGTTTGCAACGGACACACCGACTGTGTTTCAGTTCTTTCTGTTGTTTTCCCCCAGTCTGTCTCCATTTTAAACTCACTCGAACATGTCTTTTCGTCAATTCATGGAATCTTGGACAAATATGCATCTAATTGCGTCTTTCCTTTGACTTTGAAGGGCTGCAGTGGTATACTGATATCATGATATATCGTGGAATGATAATTGATGGTCATTATACTCTGGACATTTTAGAGTTCCACTGATACTAGATTCATTTTCATATGGATAACATTTACACCGATGCTGATATAGCTTGGATAGGCCGATATCGAGCCAATAATATCGGCCATCTGATATATCTGTCTGGCTGTAGTACATTTGCTTATCTACAATATCAAATGCAGCCTTCTAGGGATGCAAATTTTGTGCATTTTATTTAAATGATAGTTGAAAACGTTAACAATCAAGTAATCAATCAATCATTTATAATTAATAAGATATAAAATGCCTGTTTTTTTTTCTCATTTTAAGTTCGATTTTAACAGTTGTTGGGGCACCCTTGTCAAACATCAAACATTAATTCACGAAGTAAAAACTATTTCAATTAATAGAGCAATAAACAAAAAGGCTCTTGCTCAAAACAGCTGCTCTTGTCAGCCTGTCATTAAACAAATGGCTCAAAACAATGTCAAATGAGGTGCAATTACTGCCATTACTAGATTAAGATGGCAGATCTAAGCAAACCATGAGAAAACCTGTGAACTCCGGAGAAATGTTACACAACACATAGATTACTGATAAAAGAATTTCTAGTCAGTTTACTGCAATTAATTGATTAATGATTCATCATTAACATCACCAAACTCTACTTTGTGTGCAGTCACATTGCCTTTAAAATTCTCCTTGGGTTCTGTTTGAGCACACGGTTACAAGTAAACTGCTCTGTGTAAAGTAGGTGGAGTGCACCTTTAATAGAATGAAAGTATACACAATAGTCAGATATTTAAAAAATGTAAGTCCTGTATTTAGTTAAGATTTCTGCATTTAGCAACAATGTGTGCTTGTGTTTGTAACCTGTCTGTTTCATTGATTCTGTCCCCCAACAAGCACGGCGTTATAACAACAGAGGAAGAACAGTATTTGATAGAGCCATTAAAGAACATATCCTCCACCACCTCCAGTGAATGGAACCTGGAAGAAGCACAGCAACATGTTATTTATAAAATGTCTGCCATTCCCTCACCACAAGAGCATAGCCAGGAGTTCAGCTGTGGCATTTCAGGTTGGTGAACCTCCATCTGGGTTGGACTCTGTGTGGGTGGAACTGACGTAAAGGAATAACTATACATAGCAGGTTAGAGGAAGTGCTGGTTTGGTTCTAGGCCCAGGTTCTGGTAGACATGACCGGGCCTCTTGTGTGCTATAGTTGCTCCTGGCCTGGACACCTTTCAACCTGTAAGAGAAAGTCTCACTCCAGCTTTCATAAAAGGCCCTTCAGTGCATAAAGAGTGCTTGGCTCTGACTTTTATAGAAGCACAAATCCTATTTATAGAACCAACAATCATGTTCAGATTTTAGAATTCAAACAACTCCACCGAATGCTGTGTCTGCTCCTGAGATATGACGAATTGGAAAAAGAACCAGGTGGATATTTAGGTATTTGGGCCAAGGTCTTATAAGAAACAGCAAAGGCTGTCATCGCCAGGAAGCTAGCATGCCTTAACATGTACCATCTTATAGCTTTTTCCCAGAGCATCTGGGTCATAAAGCAAAGGCTTTAGCTGCAAGGTTCAAAGGGGCAGATTCCCTGCATCTACCATACACAAACCAGCTCTCCCTCAAACACATAATACAGCACTCTATGATTCCTGTCTTCATAATTCAATCTAACCTGTCTTTCTTCTTCTGTCCTGTCACAGACCTCATTAAAACCAGTGCACCTTGCCAGTTCAGCACACCTCCCCCTGTCCACCCGTCTCCTGTACCCCAAAACGACAGCGAGCAGTCGAACAGCACCCACAGACAGAGGCGCTCCGTCAGCAGCGAGCGCTTTGTGGAGACGCTTGTGGTTGCCGATAAAATGATGGTCGGTTACCACGGACGCAAAGACATTGAGCACTACATCTTGTCTGTAATGAATATTGTAAGTTTGAGCCTACTTTTTTGTTATGTTGTTGTTGTCTGCCACACTGTTGAACATACAGTGTCTCAATTGTTTCCTTCTCTCCATCTCTTCATGGTCATTTAGTTAAAGGGATAGTTCAGATTATTTGAAGTGGGGTTGTATGTGGCACATATATACAGGAGGGGTTCTCAACCTTTTGTAACTTAAAGCTCACAGCTTTAACTGGCGCAGCGTTGTCACCCACATCACTTTTACATTTCAAAAATTGATCCATACTGTGTCACTGCACCTGAGGGAATGTTAGCTAGCTAACAGTGGCAAAACGTTATGCAATTTAATTTAATGTTTTTTATTTATGTGAATCCTTGATCACATGTAGATAGAAAATTACTAGTTTTGTAAATCTCCAACAATCAAATGAATATCAGTATTTTCATGGCTTAAGCTTACTGTCTGTTGGGAAACCACTGTTACATAAGCCAAATATCACTCTCCCCAAACCAACCAAACTACTGGTGAAATCTATAATTTTACTTCGCAGAGGAGGGATGTTGCTGATCTACCGCTGACACGATCTGTCAGTTTGTTTGTGTTATTATATGACTGAAGTGAATCCGAACTAACCTTTTAAAACACCAAAGTCACACAACAACACAAACAAACTAACCGATCAACGCAGTGGTAGAGCAGCAACACCTGTGTTTTGTCAAGCCGAGTGAGTTGACTGATGTTGTCATTTTGGCTTATATAGCAACAGTTTCCTGTTGTTAAAGGCTGTCTGATGGCAAGGTAAAGCAGTGAATATATTCAAAATATAGTGTACACTTAAACTGATATTGATTTTTTAAGTGGCTAAACTAGGTTTTGCAGCTGACCCACATTGCTTAGCTTCTTACACTGGTACTCCTGCATACTGATTATGGTCAGGTTACTCATACAACTCCACTTCAAAGAATCCGAACTATCCCTTTAATGGACATCTACAGTAATGTGGCTGGTTGAAGACTAGATCTTGTGAATATGGACACAATTTGTCTGACTTTGTGTCTTTTCTTCTTTTCTGGAGGTCAGGTTGCCAAACTTTACCGTGATGCCAGTCTAGGAAATGTTGTGAACATTATTGTGACCCGCTTGATTGTTCTGACTGAAGATCAGGTAATAAAAGTTCTCTTTCTTTCTAATCTTTTTCATTCATTTCACTAACTTTTAACCATCTATGCAATATCATCACAGTTATTATTACCATGGGCCCTTTTTATAGTGTCTGTGCCCTCACCTGTAGTCAGTGTATAACCGATACGCCTGGCGTGAGTGAGCTGCAGTATTTTATGTGATTGCCACGGTTGAAGGGAGGGAGAGAAGAGAGACTATTCACCATATGGCCACCACTTCAGATGAAAGATGTGCTCAGGCATCTTCCCTCAGGGAGCCTTGATTGAGGATTTTTACATGCACTGTACATGTGTATGTACGTGTGATGGGAGAAACAGTGTCTTCCTAGCATCTGTTTTTTTTCTGAAGGGGTCATAGCAGCTCTTAACGGTCCAAAAACAAGTTTTCATGTAAAGTGGAGGCGCACTTTGATCCAATAGAAAGGAAATTCTAGTCTCTCCCACCTTGTTTTGGATAAACTTAATAGAAAATACAGTTACAAAACAAACAAAATTTTTATGGTGAAAGTGAGTCACTGATGGGCTGTTGAGTTGTTCAGTATTGCGTTGTAATTAATCAAAGTGCAAGCTGAAATCAGCACTGCATCATCGGCTGGCAATGCAATGGTTTTCTGTAGTTAAACCCATTACGTTCATGGAGGAAGATGCATTTTGCAGACTTCACTACAACTTCCCCAACTCCTTCTTCTCCTGTTAGTCTTCTTTCCACATCTCCTGCCTCTTTTTTCTAATAATGAAAGTCCTTGTTCTACTCCTTCATTGACTTATACTTACTTCCTGCTATAAATGGTTTTACCTTTACTACGACTGCATCTTCTCCTAAATCAAACACAAAAACTTCCAACAACTTGTGTTCTAACCTCCCTGTGATCCCAGTGCTGTACTCCTCCAAATAATTCATCCAGATAATCGTTCTACTTTTCCGGTATGGAGGCTCATCAGTTAGCACTGTCAACACATGACATTCGGTTCAGTGTCACATTTCTTTTGCGCTTTTAAACTGTAGTTTACCCACATTTTCTCAATGAAAAGTGTATTTTCAAGGGGGACTGGGAAATATATACATAATAATCGATATCTTGATATGAAATTAGATATTTTCTTATATTTTGGATATCGTTATATCACGATACAGCATAAGCTTTGTTTTTTTCTGGTTTTAAAGCAGGGGTTCTTGAAGTTTTGATGACTGAGTGCCCAAGTAGGGAGCTTGTATATGATTGAGGGCTGCACAGGAAAACCCATGAACTTGTGATTAGTTTAATTAACACGAAATTCCTCCAGCATTGAACTCACCTGTTTGTGAATAAGGCAGATGTTTTTTTCTGTCTCTCGAGGTCTGAAGTAGTGACAGCTGATACATTTTTCCTGAAAGCTTCTTTTCTCTGCAACCATGCAGCATTTTTCCGCGGCGGCTTTTCTATCTCACTACCACAGTAAACTGCCAAGTTCTTCATGAAAATCGCTAACTTTAGCTACTGGTACGAGCATCGATGACACAACAAAATTCCTGTGACGCTCACGTGTTGCAGCAAGTTACCATGTAACCAGTCGCTTTCTGCAAGTTGTCATTCCTAACATGACAGATGCTTGTTGGGGTGACACTGTTCGTAGTAGTAGCAGCCAAGTAATGTAATAAATGTAATGTTGAAAGTGAAAGTATTGAAGCAGACCTTGCATTATTGAAATATAATGTATGTGTTTCATGTCACATTTGGAGGCCACACAAAATGTTTCTGAGGAGTTGAGCTGAAAACTCAAAAATCTATTGCATTAAGTTGCCTTGAAATTTTGAGTTTTCTCCACTTTGTTTTTACAGTGTACAATATTATCTCAATATCAATACAAAGGTATCTGTTTAAAAATATTTTGATATTTGATTTTATCGCTCAGCCCAGTTTTCAAGTTGTATGGTATGGTATTGTGTGGTATATGATAAGATATGATACAACATGGTGCAATACAACGCAATTCAATGTCAGTATGACATAACAACATATGACACAATACATCATACAAAATCCTATGACATGATATTGTAATGTGCTGAAACCAGTTGTTTTGTGATGCATCATATGGTTTTGTTTTGTAATACTGTCTCATGCTTCTCTGCCTCACATGTGTGTTGTCTCTTGCAGCCTAACCTGGAGATTAACCACCATGCCGACAAATCTCTGGACAGTTTCTGTAAATGGCAGAAGTCCATCCTGTCTCATCATGGCGATGGCAACAGCATTCCCGAAAATGGGATGGCTCATCATGACAACGCTGTCCTAATCACCCGGTAAGTGTAGGTTCACATCTACAGGTTGGGAATAGACCACATTTTTCTCACAAGTATAATGATCCAGCACGGATACTTCAAAGGGTAAATTTGTTTCTTTCAGTTGTTACTTTCATTGTAAGTAGTGCTAATTTTCTCATTTTGAGCAAATAGGTTGCAGGTTATTTTCTGTGCTCTTGGCACATAAAAGCTTTGCAGTCACGGTTCAGCTTCAGACTCAAGTTTTGTGTGTGTGTGTGTTTGCTAATAGAAGTGGCCAGCAGCTCCAGTACTCAAACCACCAAATGTCCAGTTCTTGTGCACAAACTTTACCTTTAGGTGTTAAAGCTGGTGGGAATAAAGACCTCAGTTCTTAAAATAAAATGTGCTGTTTCAGACGTGCTGTACCTGTCACACTGCAATTTATGTCATGGGTGTTACCATAAAACAGCAAACCTCTGTCATTACCTGGAATAGGCTTCATTGTTGCCAGAACTGTTTTGGCCACATAACCTAGCAACTAAAGTATATATATTCCCCCCACTGGTTTTGTCAAGAGACAGGATGGTGTTCGGTGATTGACATGGGCTAAAGCCAAGCTTTTTGACTCTCTGGGCTCTGTACAAAACAGCCTTTCTATCATTGGAGTGCTCTTGCTTGTTGTCTGTCAGCTGATGTTCTCCAGCTCCTTTGGCTCCTGTTTTTATTGGTGGTTTTAGCTTCACTAAGCACCAGTACCAAAGGCTGCTTAGTAGAGTGTGGATGTAATGTTCATCGGGTTCATCTCTGGCTGTAATATCTGGAAATTTAGATACCAAACACCTCATGGAACTTGTAAATCACAAACCTACTCATTCATATTTAGCCGCCTGCAGATAGTTTTCTAGGGCAAGTTGCGCGGTAAGTGCAAGTGGCAACCCTCCGGGTGCAAAATGAACCTGACACAGAAGAGCCAAAAACTGCAGTTCCTTGATTGGTCACTTGAGGCTGGATCCAAAAGCATATATGAACTATATATAGACTTCAGTGTTAAAATGCCCAAATTTATGGCAAATAAACATGTTTACAGCATGGTACCACAAACAGTTTTGGTTGCACAAGTTAATCTCCACGTTCATCCCTCATTGCAGTCCTTGGTCTTGATTCCATATGATGAAGTATTGGTGAATGTGGACTAAGTATAGTCTTGGTGAATACTGCGTAAAAACAAGTCAAAAGTAGACGAGAGTTAATGAGATAATAAGCTGTGGGGAGGAGGCAGCAGCTGAGCTCAGAGATGCTAACATTGCAGATAATATAAATAGCTGATGGTCGACACCAGGAAGCCCTCATTAACCACCATGTCTGGAGGAGTAGTCAGACATTCCTTGCGATGGTGGAATGTACCTAAAAAGGTTCAGTAGGATTTTTAAGGTGGTTGATGCTCGCAGCATTCAGCTCACAGGACACTTATTTAATTTATCCTAGACATTTTTCACAGAACCATTTTGACATATAAATAGCAGGGTAAACACGCGTGTTGCCGATGATACAAATTAGAGTTCCATTCCGTTCACATCAGATAGAGTCAGGGAGCTGCTATTGTGCATGTTGGCTTACAGGAAATGCCCTGGAAAGGTCTGTTTGTCTTTAGTTAGTGATCGAAGTTAAGCTAAACAATTTGTACATAAATTGTCAAGTCAGTTTAATTTATTTATACAGCACCATATGGGCTTTTTGCCTTTATTGGACAGGACCGCTGAAGAGCAGACAGTAAAGAGGGGTGCAGCAAAGGGCCACAGGCAGGAGTCAAACCGGCGGCCACTGCAAAGGACTAACAGCCTCCATACATGGGGCGGACGCTCTACCAACTGAGCTACAGGGTCACCCCGTAGAGCAGGTCTTGACTGGACTCTTTATAATATTATTTATATACACCCAACAATTCCATGAGCCATGAGCAAGCACTTGGCAACAGCGTAGAGGAAAAACTCCCTTTTAAGAGGCAGAAACCTCGAGCAGAACCAGGCTCTTGGTGGGTGGCCATGTGCCTGAATGGACTGATAAGTAAATTGACAGAAAATTAATTGTCAACTATTTTTTTTATCGATCAATTCTTTGAAATAATATCCCTGAGCAGGTATTGTGGCTGCAGAAAAGACAGCTTTGGTCCTCAGTTCAAGCTTCAAAATCAAAACAACATCAGAGTTGGGGTGTCAAGGCAGTTTGATGGGCCTTATAACGCTTTTGGTGCAGGTTTGGCCATTTAAAACAATAGGTGTACGTAAAAATGGGAGTGTCAGACACTTTCAGTGTTTTTTGGCCTTGAGGCGTTCATGGTCTGTTGTTACAACCAGGCTCAGAGGAGGCAGTTAGTGTCATTGTTAGTGTCACTACTACTATGTCTTTGTCATCACTGATCAATGTAGATCTCCTGCAGAGATGCACCAGCAGGACACACGCAACCTTTTCATTGAAATAATTCACCGTTGTCATCATTATTAACATGACCTCCACAGCACTGTTGCTTCTTTGTCGGCCTCTGTGTCGGACAGCATTTTGAGGCTGCGCCACCTTATTTGGAATGCGGCCTGTCGCGTTCAAAAAAAGACATCGAGGGAAATTAGGGAAATAAATCAAAACAAACAGATGTCCTAAACGAGGTCACGATTGTACCTCATTGGTTTGGAGCTGCTCCCCTGGGAGGGAGGAAGAGAGAGTGAGAAGGGGGAGAGGAAGAGGAGTGAGGGAGGGGGAGAGGGGGAAGGAGAGTGAAATTAAATTTGCTGTGCCCTTGGTTTTAATAGATTAAAAGCTTTAGGAATGATTGGATCATTCATTTGAAATGTATGATGTGTTCTTAAAGCACTTTGGCTCAGAGTGTTCTGGCCTTTTTTTTCCCTCCCTGCGCTCTATTGGATTACCTGTATGTGAGTTACGGGGTTTAACAGTTGGGACACAGCATGAAGCCTTTCACTTTACTCTCATTCATCTGTGTTAGCTTAGTGACATTTTGCAAAAGTCTCATGCTATAGATGGAGGAGTGAACCAGGTGTTTTCTGGAACCAAACCTGTCACAACTTCATTATATGCTTTTGTTATGCTAAAGGTTGAGATTATATCTTGCCAGACTTATGATTAAACATGGAAAGAATGGAATGGCAACAAGCCAGTGGAAGAAAATACTGTACATGTAAAAAAAAAAAGAAAAAAAAAGTGTAGAGTTAATTTAATTATTTGTGTTCTTCTCCCCCTTTTTGTGCTTTTCTTTAGGTATGACATCTGCACCTACAAGAACAAACCCTGCGGTACCTTAGGTGAGTGACTAAAGCAGAGGAAGATTTATGTGTGTTAAAGGGATAGTTAATATTATTTAATGAGGGATTGTATGAGGTATAGTCAGTGCAAAATTTACCGAAGATGCCAGTCAGCACAACCCCAGTCTGGACAAGCAGAGAGGAGTAGCAGCAAGGAAGCTAAGCAATGCACTGCTGTGGACAGGGTCAGCAACAAATGATCTTTTAGCCACTTAAATAAGGTCCAGCTAAAAAGAATCAGTATCAATTTAAGTGTACGCTATATTTTCATTGCTTCAGACAGCTTTTTGCAGTGGGAAACTGCCATTTTATAAGCCAAATATCACTCTCTTCAAACCAGCCAAACTCCATAGGTGAAATCAGTGTTGCCCCTGTTACACTGGACAAAAAAACCCACTACAACCACTAACATGTGGCTTTTGTCTTCATTGGGAGAGAGTACAGTGGCATTCACTAATGGGTGAAAGGACCCTCTGCAACACCTGGGTGGACAAGCTAACTTTCGCCCCTTTTCGGCTGAGACAATGAAGGCCTGTCACCTCCAGTGGTAACTCCTGCAAAACTGCAGCAAAATGAGGACATTTTTGCTTTTCATCTGCAGTAACTTCACACAACTCCTACGTAGCTAAAAATGAAAATAAACAGTAAAATAAAGCAGATAGATGAAAGTACAAACAGCAAAGCAGGAGAGAAACTAAACTTCAAACCACAGAGATTCAGGTAGAAGCAACACGGAGACTTTTAAAAACGCCTTTCTCGTGGCTCTGTTGCACAGATGTAAGTTGAGACTTGGCTTTCCAGGGCACAACAGAATAAAAAACAGAAAAGCAAACTCATCTACTGGCAGTGGGAAAAGGGTCAATCTCCTATTTTTATTGGGTTGGTCGGGTTGGATCTGGTTATTTTCATTGCGTGAAGCACTTTGTGTTGCATTCTGTTTGTTTGAAAAGTTCTATATAATAAAGTCTGACTGATTGTCTTGACTGAAGTCTTGACTGATTGGTTGATTGTTAGTGTGTGACTTCGGTGAATCTGAACTAACCTTCTAAAACAACAAAGTCTTACAATGACACAGAAACTCCTGTGTTCTGCAAGGTAAAATTACTGTTTTTGCCAAAACCACACTCCTTAAGCAAAAACAGTCATTTTTATCTTGCAGAAGAGGGCAGTTGCTGGCCTACCACTGCCTTGATTGGTTAGTTCGTTTGTATTATTGTTTAACTTTGGTGTTTTAAAAGGTTAGTTGGGATTCACTGAAGTAACTCAATAATACAAACAAACTAACAGGTTGAGACTAACAGACTGTGAGTTTGATGTGTATGGTGAATCGTGGTTTCCCATCAGAAAAGGCTGTCTGATGGCAAGGTTAAGTGGTGAAAATATTCTAAATACAGTGTACACTTAAACTGATGTAGATTTTTTTAGTTAAAACTTAATTAAGCAAGTAAAATACATTTTGTTGCTGACACTGTCCACAGAAGTTCATTGCTAGCTCCTGTGCCAGTGCCCCTCTCCAAGCTAGGAGCGCGCTGGCTGGCCTCTACTATTGGCAATACACTGACTATTGACAAGTACCTCATACAACCCCATATGAAATAATCCAAACTACTCCTTTAGCGTGTGTTTTTTTTTTTTTTTTGCCAAATCTGCAATTTAAGCTGATGTTGACTGTATTATTCTCTGGTTAAGGAGTTCATTCATCTCCCTTTTCCCTCTGGAGAGGCTTTCATCGACGTGTCCTCAGACAAACCTTATTTAGCAACCTTTGCCTTCGTCTCCTCCTGTGAGACATAATGAGAAGGATGTTTTCACTCGTGTTATTATAGCTCCTCAGTGACTCCCCTCTGTTGGTTGAGGCCACGAGCCCTGAATCTGGACAGCCGTGGTCACCTCCTCATGCGGCCTCCAGTTTATACAAAGTGCGCCGTCTCCTCCGCCTCTAACCTCAGTTTGTCTAAGGTGTTTACACTTCCACCAGGGGTTGAGAGAAAGAAAGGAGAAGGCATGTGTTGGGAGGGGGGGGGGGGGAAGAAGAAGAAGAAGAGGAGGAGTTGAAAGGAAAATGGAAGGGGAAAAGGACAATTATAGGGAGTGTTAGAGTATGCAGGAGGGAGATAGAGTGGGTGATATGCTGGTTGTGGTGGTATTGGGGGTGGAAAAAGGACAGCAAGCAGCGGCAGAAACCCCCCTCCTCTTCCTCCCCCTCCTCAACCCCAAACCTCCAACCCACCCAGCCCTCTCTCCCCATCTTATCTGTGTCAAAGCCCCGCAGGCACCACAGTATATCTTGGAGGTAATATTGTGACTTCAGGGGTGGTTTGACAGATTGACCGCATTCGTCACATTCCCCGGTCGCTTTAATTGCCCTGGCATCTGCTCGGCTTCCTCGTTGTCTCACCCCGCCTCCTCCCTCTGCTCTCCTCCCTCTCCTCTTCGGGGATCATGCTCCCGGGGTCAGATCACTGGCCTTTAGGGTCGCCGAGTAATCACGGGGCTGGAGATAATACACAGTCCACCCCGGTGCTAAGAAAACAACTGTGTGTGTGTTTGCGCTCAGCCACGACCCAACACACATACACACACTTAACTCACTCTCACACACACATTCTTAAACTAATCGTAGAGTAGCCACCCTCCTTCCTTTCCCTCCCTCTCCTCCTTCTTTCTTCACCTTCAGGCTCCCTCTTTTCCCCTGCAGTAATGGTTTCAGTGGCCTCCTGATTTGCGAGTCTATTCTTGTTTAGCCTCTTAGTAAAGAGGATACAAAAGCCATGCCACTTTTAGCAGGGAGGCTGAGAGTTCACGCAAACTATACTGGAAAATCTGAAGCACCACTGACCACCAAAACATGACACTCTCAAGTGTAAATGCAGGTGTGTGTCATGTCTATCAATGTCATACTTTGCAAAGATCTCAGAGCATGTTTGACCCTTTGATTGTGAGTTGCAAAACTGTCTGTCTATGCATTCAAAACAAACTGAGTTGAGATTTAATTTCTTGGGATCAGTCAGTCCATTCAAATTACAAAGAAACAATTTCTTTTATACCCCTTGATGTATCTAGTCATTCAGGCAATTTTGGTTTTATTTGCCTGGGTTAAGAGATCAGATCAGCCTCTTCCTTGGTAGGAAGAAGTTCCAATGTGTTTCCATCCATCAGTTTTTATGTGCATTTTCAATCAGCACACACTGGGTGGAGATACCAGAAATTCGGAAAAAAAAACATCCATGAAGCACTGGCTCAAATATTCAGTGGAGTGATAATAATTAATAATAATTTTATTCAGATATCACCTTTAAAAACAGAGATGACAAAATTCTTTGACAGACAAAGCAAGAGCAGGATATGCAGGAGACAACAGAGCGCCGACAAAAGCAAGACAAAATTAAAACAAAAAGAATGAATGAATCGCTCCACACAGATCAGAAGAAAACATTAGATCTGTGTGGAGCAATGAGGAGGCTCTAACCTTACTCAGATTAATACATGAAAAAACTTAAATGCCACATTTCCGTCACATTTTCCACATCATTTTCATTTGCTTTGACTGGAGCTCTTTTAATTACGTCTTCTCTTTGTTCCTTCTTCTTCTGCAGTGGTTTAATGGGACCCAACTAGAGAATTAGTGCCACCAATTGTTTATCTCAATGCCACCAACTCCTTGCTTACAATACTTGCATAACAGTAATGGATGGAAAACACACATTAAAGATAGTTTAGGTTTCTTTGAAGTGGGGTTGTAAGAGGTACTTATCCATAGTGTATAACCTACAGTAGACGGCAGTTGGCACAACCTCAGTTTGGAGAAGCAGCAGGAGTACTGGCATGAAAGACCTAAAAAACAATCAGTTTCATTTCACACTATATTTATAATGTTTTCATGGCTTTATAAAGTGATGAAAATGTTCTAAATATAGTGTACTCTTAAAATTATATTGATTTTTAAGTGGAACTCTGTGGCTAAAATACGTTTTGCTGCTGACCCTGTCCACAGCAGTACATTGCTTAGCTTCTGTGCTGGTACTCCTGCTGCTTCTCCAGACTGGGGCTTTAGACCGGACTTTTAATTTGTATTTCCTTTTGCGGATTTGCTGGAAATTTGGCTAAAATTTGGATGGAAAGTTGACTAGTAAGATCTTGGATATTATGTAGAATATCTCAAACGCTGATAAGAAAAAAAATGTTGCTGTTGTTGAGCTTTTTGAATGTATTTTTTTAAAATGTGAGTGCCACATAATAAATCCCATTCACATCCGTTGTATTGGAGAGGAGGCAGAAGTCTTAGAATATCTCAAAATCTGGGCAAATGAAACCAAAACTGCATACAGCAAAAAAAGTGAGGGGGAAAAAAGTATTTAAAAGTCTATCACCACACTGTAAACAATATGATTAAAACACTCTTTCACCCACACACATTAATGCACATCCCCCAACACACACACCTGCTTTGAGCTGTCATATGATCCACTCTGCAGTCACCTGTAGATGTAATCTGTGAAGAATTGCCTCCTGTCTCCCGATCTGACCTGTCAGGCTGCAGGAAAAAAAACTGCGACACCTGGATTGTGGAGAGGTTTAACTTTAAACACCCTCTACTCTCCTCCGCTCCCCTTCTCTGTCCCTTGTTCTTTGACTCTACGTCTGAAATGAGGAAAACATCTATATTTTCTGACAGGTTTCTGGTGGGGTACAGCATTGGCGAGGGGGTTCTTATATTCCCCTCCTTGGCTCGCGTTTTAGGCGATCCCTTGTTACATGAATTGAAATGTATAAATCTCTCTTTTGTCTAGACATTTTCCAGCAGTCGCTGTAGTTTGCAAGGAACAAAAAAAAAGAGAGTCTAGCTGGTGATGCTGAACTCAGCTCCCCCTGCTGCACAGGAGATCATATGTGTGGAATCCCAATTTTATGACCATGATTCCTAAGAATGCTCCATCTTGACCCTGTGTTTGTATGTTTGTCTGGTGTGTGTGTGGGGTGTGTGTGTGTAGGCTTGGCTTCAGTGGCTGGAATGTGCGAACCGGAGAGGAGCTGCAGCATCAATGAAGACATTGGCCTTGGTTCTGCTTTCACCATCGCCCACGAGATCGGCCACAAGTGAGTTTTAAGACTTTTAACATCCTAATAGAAAAATATAAGATTTGACATTACACTCTGATGCAAATCTTTTATGTTGTTAAACATTCTTAAAATTTACTCCGCCCTGTCATTTAAAAATCCAGAATTTATGAAAATGTAAATATTTTTGATTTCAAAACTGTTTCAAGTTCTCACATCACACACAAGTTGCATATTGAAACATGTTTGGCCTCCCAGCTAGTTGTGTTGTCAAAAATCCTGCTCGTGGGGCGGCCCTATAGCTCAGTTGGTAGAGTGTCTGCCCCACGTACAGAGGCTGTTAGCCCTCTGCAGTGGCTGCTGGTTCGACTCCCGACTGTGGCCCCTTGCTGCATGTCATCCCCTCTCTCCACCCCCTTTCCTGTCTGCTCTTCAGCTATCCTATCAAATAAAGGCAAAAAGCCCATGAAACATAATTTAAAAAAAAAATCCTGCTCGTACATGCACATCTTACACACACAGGACGCAATGAAGCCGTGAAGCGCTGTGAAACATCAATTCCAGTGCAAGCAGCAACCTGGCTGAACACACCAGAGGTGCATTTCACATCGCTTCACTCCACGAAGATAAGATAATATAAAAAAAGATAAGAGAAGACAAGATAAGATAGACTTTATTGATCCCACACCAGGGAAATTCACTCTTTGAATGTACAGAAGGGAGCGTGCATCTACTCGTGGAGGAGAGGCTCCTGCTCATGACAGTGCTGGATGTAAACATTAATGTCATCCTTCTCGGCTGAGCTTTGCATTTAGCACCACTGAGTTATCTAGTGTGGTGAAGCAATTGGCAGGTATAGTTCGGCAGAGAGAAAATAGTTCCTACATGAAACTGCTCACAACAAGGTCTATGGATTATCTTAACTGGGTCATGATTTCTGGAGAGAGATATAGCTGTTGAGTTTTTCAAGTTCCATTATATTTGAGAGAAGGCAGACATCTGTACAGCCTAAATCTCCAAAACTGAGTTACTCTCACCAAAACAATCTAGATATATAAATAGCACTAAAGGTAAAGGATAAAATATGTATTTTTGATTTGATTTTGAAATGCCCCTTTAATTTTTGCCCTGAGGGGACATATCAAGTCATTCTAAGTCAAAAGGCTAAACCTCAAATGATATCAAAGCTGAGGCTTTTTTGATTTGAAGTCAGGTCTAAAGTCATCAGATTCACGACCTAATCCAAGTCTAATTCCTTCGACTTTGGCTCACACCTCTTACAATTGGATTCCTCCTTTTGCTTCTTAAAACCTTTTATCACTTTCATGACTGTGTGCACTAATAATCGCTCTTAAACAAACATTTCTTACTACTTGAGTGCACCAGACCTGCATGTAGGCCCCCCCCCTGCAGACGTCTTGAACTATATCTCCACATATTTCCTCATGCAAATGTCAGTGTCCACATACCTCTGGCTCTTTCTCCCTGAATATAAAGCAAAATAATGATGATGTATTAGTCTACGTATCCCTCTCGAGAGAGTTCAGCAAGATGGCGATTTCCTTTATTATGTCTCGTGTCTGCTTCTGTTGTGGGGCAGTTGTAAAAATAGTCTCTGCTTCTAGAGGATGTATAAAAAAAACACACTGCAGCGGGGTTTCAACCGGCCTGATTTATTTCCAGAGTAGGGTAAAATGTCATAAACGCCAGCCTTAGAAAAACAGGTTCAGGCTGTGCGATGTGGTCGGGTTTGTTATATACATTAGACCTGAATTCTGCTCCTGGACTGTAAGGAAAAGTAAGCTTTGACATCCTGCCGTAACATGAGATTTTCTGTCAAGTGATATCCAGACAGATAAGGTCTTTTTTTGAAAAAATGAATTGCTAAAATTATTTATTAAAAAAAAAATCTTGAGCAGCTTTCCTAACAGACCACAAGGTCGGGAGCTGTTTGGAGTCTGGTTCTCTCTCTGTTCTCTGGTGCATCTGAAGGATCCCCCGTCCTCGCTGCAGTCGGCGGGGACTCTTGCCTCGCGGCCTGCTCAGACCTGCAGGCGGTGATTGACAGGCAGGCATCAGAGTGGTGATTAGAACTTTTTCATTCCTGCCGAGCTCCAGACAGGGTTTGACCCCTGACCCCTGGCTCTCCTGCACACAGCTGTTTCAGAGCCACAGAGCTCGATATTTACAGCCAGGGCCACTGAGGGAGACATCCTCCAACCAGCAACCTGGACTGTCCACTCTCATCCCAACTAAACTGTGGAGTTAAGAAACATTATGTAAGATTTGGGGCTCTACCTGACTCAGAATTTTGTCAGTCAAGTTAGATTTGGTTGGTGCATTGGAAGCCTCAGTGATTCATTCCTTTTTTTCAGTTTTTATCAGTTCAGAGCACTAAATTCCTGAAAGACTCACGTTTTAATTAGGGTTGCACAGTGAATCACAATAAAATTGCAGCATGGCCAAATGCATTATTCAAATAGCAGAACCAAATCACACTTGAACAATGAAAAATGTATGAGAAAACAGTGTTACAATGAACTACTGTAGTGCTCCATAGATGACCTGGCCTGTTTGTTTGGTACAGACCTTAATAAATATCACATCATCATGATTTTAATAGTTTTTATTTCAATGAACATGAAAATTGTAATACAAAACTGATCATATCGCATATCCCAATTCCAGTCAAAATATCACAATGTGACCTTTTATCAAAATCATGCTGCCCTAGTTTTAATGCCTTTCTTCGTCATCTGTGACGTGAAAACATCAGATTCACACACAGTCAGAGAAAGTAAAAGTGTGCGTCCTCCTGCTCATAGTTCAGGTATAAAATCCCAGCGCACCATGGAACGTCTTTCCTGCCAGGTTACTGAGCACTTTCCATGATCAGGAGAAGTCAATTTTCTTGGTCAATATAACTCGCACTGAGAAATTTATTGCTGCCGTTGACTACATTTACCATCAACACTGACTGGACATCCACTTTAAAACTGCTGAATTTTCCCTTTAACAGAGAGGTCACTTTTAGAATAGTGGTTACTGATGATCTTCATACACAGCTGCCTTCATTCTGGTTTTTATTTTGTGTGTTTCAGTTTTGGGATGAACCATGATGGGATTGGGAATTCCTGCGGTACCAAAGGCCACGAGACCGCCAAACTGATGGCCGCTCATATAACAGCCAACACCAACCCGTTCTCCTGGTCTGCCTGCAGCAAAGACTACATCACCAGCTTTCTCGAGTAAGTGGATGATGGTTGCTCCCTGCGGGGCTGTCTGAGTGTGTTTGGATTTGGCTGTGTGTGTGTTTGAATGTGTGTGTATGTGTGCGCAGTAGAGAAAAAGGTGCATGCCTGTTTTCCTGCTCGCTTGCAGCTGCCTCTCTTTACAACCCACTGCCACTGGCTGGCCCTTGTGGTGACCCGCTAGGCTGTCTCGTGTGCAAGTCCTTCCCCACTTATTCACATCCATTTCATCACTGAGCCTCCTGCCAGACCTCCTTGTGGCTGTGTATGATAACTGGGTGCCTTCCACCCTTGCATCCTCACACCACAAGGCGGGTGATGGTAGAGCTCATGTGGTGCTCGGTGGTGATGTGTCGGCCAGCTGCCTCCAACCACTGCTCCACTGTTTTGTGGACAAGTCATAGAAGACAAAAACCTGAAGTGCGCAAATAAACTGAGGAGTAAAGCAGTGACATTTGGCGGAGTGAGTCAATGAGTCCTGCCAGCCTGGCATGGTTAAAAAAAAGACTTACACAGTTTTCTAGGAGTTAGAGAAGGTCAGACAAAACATCTGGAGCTGGCCTTCAGAGTTTGATATGTCAGAGATCATGTCAGCACTGTATGAACTATACGACCCTGATCCCTTAACGTCATGAGTATGAGGAGGAATGAGAAATGTTTGACTAAAAAGAGTTAAATTCTTTGCTTTAGGATTCACATTGATGAGGACAGGCCATTCTATTCAGGACAATATCCCTTAATCGAAAAGAGCACTCCACTGATTTAATATTGCACTCATATAACACTGTCAGACCTGATGGTCTGTGTTATAAGAGTGCAATATTAAATGTTTGGTTGTTTTGTTTGGTGTAGCCATTTTTTGAGCAAGGACAGTTATGTTTCACATAATTAAGCCAACTAACTAGAATTGTTTAAATAAAACTTAAACTAAGAAAATCTTAGGAAAATTTACAAAATTTGCGACCCAGATATATATCTATTTTTCAACCGAGGCAAAGCTGAGTGTGCTGCTCTCTGGCACTCCAGATTATAATGTAGGTTAAAATATTGTAACAAGCAGCAACAGCCCACATTTCCCATCATGCTTATAGTGCTGGACTGAGTAGTTTGGTAGTCTTTAGTTGTGTTTGTAAAGTCTCTGTTCAGAACATCGTCGTTAATGTTTGCACTTGTCATTTTGGTGCTAGTTTATAGTCTCAACCGTTAGTAAAATGACCGCTTCTTTTCTTGACCAGCTGCAATTTTCTCTCTTTTTACACACTACTGAAATGAAGCGGGTGCCCTTGATAATGCATTACTTAAGATAGTAAACTTTAGTAAACTGAAAATATATTAGCAACATGTTATATTGCTTTGTTACTGCTAAAAAAAAATATTACTGTAACCCATCACTGCTGGCCTCAAGCAGAAAAGGGAGCAAGCTACAGAGGTCTGGTCTCCCCAAGACCTTTAAACACACTTTGATGCGTAAAATTGGTGGAGTTCCCCGTAAAACAATGAACTTTAAGAGTCATCCTGGTCTCTGATGGATTTAACTTGAGGACTGTTGGTGGCTGTGGACTGAAGACATTGAGGACATTTCTCCACTGGCTGAGTCCTGGGCGGGCCACTGGCCACTGCTGGGAAACCGCTTCATTGTGTAGGAACAACAATCAGAAAGTGGTCAGGATTGTTCCCTCAGACGAGAAACATGTTGCCATTCTTCTTCATCCTTCTTTAACCATGAATGAGGTCAAGGATTCATCATCTTTGTAACACTCAACAACTCCGAGCAATTACTTGCTTGCAGCAGTGGTAGGAAAGTTGTAAACTACTGCAAAGAGCCACGTTGACTCCACAGAACACGAGGACAAACGTGGCACAGGAACCAAATTTAACAACAGAAACAGAAATAACTTGCCGGATACAGCTCAGAGTGAGTCGCGCTGCTGTTAAAGCTGATCTAATGAATATTTTTAGAATATTAAAGTTAAAAAAAAGTTTGTTTGTTTTTGGCTTTTCAACTTTGCTGTTGTGGTTAACTCTCACTGCTCTCATCACTCTACACTTAGTACCCAGCACCAAACGACAGACAGCTGGTGAACATAGTGGAACATTTAGCAGCTACATAGCCAGACATTTCCCTCAGGAGGCGGTGGAGACCAAAAGAGGAGTTCAAAGGAGAGAGAATATTAGACTTACTTTTAGCAGACTGTCAGAAACATGGCTCCAATTGAATGGTAATGTTGCTGTTTATCTGTTGGATGTTCAAATGGGCAGTTTACCAGCAAGTTTTTCATATCAACTTTAAAAGGGGTTACACTGCTTAACACTGCATAATATAATTCAAGTGGTCAGATAGAAGACTAGACTTCTGCTTCCCCTCTTGCTGTTTTCAGGTATTAGAAAAAATCTAGCTTGTGACAGGAGACTGCTGCCATTCAAACTTGTGCATTTGGCAGGAGAAACTTAGCTGAGTGATATGAGGCAGCAAAGGCAGAGGTGGAAGGTTTTCCACAGGTTATGGCAGCATTAATACAGGTTTACTGTAACTGCTCTTATAAGAGCGGACTGTTTTTAATAGAAGAACAGGATGTTGTAGAGGTATAAGGCCAAAGAAGTAGTTCAACTGTAGGATGAAGCTTCATAATCAGACCTGAGGACCTGGATGCTGCTGCTGCTGACCTTAACACAGCGTTTGTATCGTTGTCTGAAAGGGACTGTAACAAAGCAAGAGTTACTTCTACTTGAATAACTTTTACCTGCCACACTAGCCTTGGTTCCTTGATTGTACTGGACATGAAGAAAAGAGGAAATGTTAATATATTTAATTTGAAAATAATGGTGTGTCACAGATTACTGGATATTAAGATTAGCATGCAAGAGGGAGCATGATCTTGTGTGATTTCAGGGGGAAGCAGATGTAAAGAAAATGGCGACTGGTGTGGAGCAACGACTTGTTATTGTACTTTACAGTGAGAAAAAACAAGAGCAGAAGGCTAAACAACACTAGATAAAAAATGTTTGGGGAGAGACAGTCTGTCATTTTTACTATATATCAATATGCTAGCTAATGTTAGCCTCAAGAGTTAGAGTTTTCTGTTGCTTTGCAACACTGTCAGCTACTGGATGCAATATTTTTTTTTTTCAAGGATGCTAAAGTCATGACCCACCCTGCTCTGCCTTTGATTGGCTTAGTCTGATATTCTTACCCTGACCCTACTCATTCTCACTCCTTATACCTAAACCCACCCTGCCCAAACCAACAAAGGCATCAAGTACTAGCCAATCAGAGTCAGAACAGGGCGGGTCATGTCTTTGCCATGCTTGAAAAAAAAAAAAAAGCACTCATTGACTTTTATCTCCTTGCAGACTTGTCTGTTGATTCGCTATTGTGGGCAGCCCTGATTAGTCTGGATCTGTAAACCTCTCACGTTACCACATAATCTGGGCCAAACATTTATACTGACCAGTGTCCCAAACCAGGTTGATATTAACAGACTTGTCTTCATTATGGCCCTCTATACTCACTGGCCTGCTGTCCTAATATGCATGTTTGTGCAAAATATTGCACATGTTTATGTGTATATGGTGGAAAGGCACAGGTTTGTGCTACAGAAACTTAAAGAACACATAATTGTAAATCAAAGTGTTGTCTTTTGTTGCAGTCTGAATAACAGAGCCTATTTATTTAAGCTCGCTCCTGCAAAGAAGCAGAGGGGATTGCAAATATCTCAATTTGTTTCTCAATACAGTCAGAGACCCACAGACTCTGCACACACATAAAGATCCTTCCTTTTCCATCCTCCTGTAGAGGCCTTTTCTCTCCACAGTTCAGCTTCATCGCCCCTCACTAAGACCTGAGTGCTGCTTGCAAATCCTAACACACAACCTCGTGGTGGAGTGTCAGTTGGATGCGCTGCAAGTCTGCGGTGTGTCTTTGTGTGTGTGTGTGTCTGTTTGTGTATTCATGTTTAGCTAGCGAGGCCCTCCAAGAAAGCCGATAATAGCGGCCGTGGTTGTCAGATGATGTTTCCGGCTGAAAGCTGTTAGAGGAGGGTTAGTGAACAGCACTTGTGACAGAGATGACAGTATTATATGCCAGCGTCCAACTGGGACACAAAGAGCCGCTTCTCTGCTGCTCCGCCGGGTTCCTGTCCATTTCTGGCTCGAGTGTCTGAGTGACCGAAGCTGTTCCTCCAACAAAAAAGAGACAAAGTTGCTGTGCTTGTTTTCTAAGCCGAATCAACTATTTGTATCAGTCTTTTGCTCAAGTTTTTTCTTGTCATTTTTGGTTTTATTGCCTTTAGCTTTTATGTTTCTTACAAAAGGGTTCTGTCTGTAAACTCCAATTATCCTCCCTTTCTCTGCCTCAATCAGAGTTTTGGATATCGCACATGCTTCTCCAAGCCAAGTAAACAACTTTGGCTGTGGTGTTGGCCTAGATTCACCGTCTTGCTAAAGCAATATGTGGTGCTTTGTTTGGGTTTTTTAGGAATGGTTTATGAATGCACTCACAGTTCAGTCATAGTTTATCCTCCCAAGTGTGCATGCCAGTTTGTTATAAATGTTATATGGCAGGCAGTTTGGGTTTATTAAACTCTCAGAGACCACAAGCTCTTGTGTGACTTGTGCCTTATGATAATTGTTAGGTTAGTTTGATTTAATCATGCTGCTGTCTCAACAGTGTTTGGATCCAATCAGCATCATGGTTAATATCTACACGAACGCCTGGTGTCAGAGTTCAGGGATCGCTGATGTTCTCGCTTATTAGAGGATATTTCCGCTCAGCATAATGAATTTGGCTGAATCCACCGGACAGGAAGCCTTTGCGACGATGTCAAATAATAGCCTCTATGTTTAAACTTTGACTATTTTGTCTCTCTCCAAACCAATAAATAGTGAGGCTTGCCCTCAGTGCACAGGGAGTCTGGGGGCCTCAGAGACCGGTTTGTCTCCCTCTCTCCATGATGAGAGGGTCCTCCAAGGAGCAAGAGCCAAGAAACAGGATTATTCCATTCAGTAACTGAGGACAGGGGATGGAGAGAGGAAGAAGGACAAGAGAAAGAGGGAAGAGAGGGGAAAAAAGGAAGGAAGAGTTTTCTCTTCTCAGTCTGGAACATTTCAGTTCCACTTAATGACATAAACAACATATTTTAAATGTCTTGTTTTGCTCAATATTGTTGTTATGTTTGGACACTGCACTTCTCCATCACTTAACAATTAAAATTTATATTGTCATTAAATTTTCTGGGAAAACAAGATCTCCAGTTTAACTTTAAATCGATGCCAGACTGTTGCATCATGTCCCCAAGGACCTACGTTCTCAAAGTCCTATGTTCTCAGTGTTCTATGTTCTCAACATCCTAAGTTGCTAAGGTCCTACGTTCTCAAAGTCCTAAGTTCCCAGGGTCTTATATTCACAAAGTCCCACATTTCGAAGGTCTTGTGTTCTCAAAGTCCTAAGTTGTTTAACTCTAATGTTCTCAAAGTCAGGGCCCTGTGTTCTCAAAGTCTTAAGTTGTAAGGATCCTATGTTCTCAAAGTCCTTAGTTCCTAGGATCCTATGTTCTTAAAGTCCTAAGTTTCCATGGCCCTCTGATCTCAAAGTGCTAAGTTACCAGGGTCCTATGTTTTTGAAGTCCTAAGTTGTTAGGATCCCATGTTCTCCACTTCTATGTCACACATAGGCTAATGGTTTAGGGTTAGGGTTTAGCATAGAACATAGGATCCTGGGAACATAGATCCGCTCCCAGCTGCAGCTTCATATTCAACCTGCAGACATGAGAGCGGTATTATCTTCTCATTTAACTGTTGGCAAGAAAGATAATAGATACAAATGAACGTCTGGTGCAACACAATCCTGAGGCAGAGTGAAGATCCTCTCATTATAGCCTGGCAAATGACATAAAAGGCCAGTTTTCCTATTATCTCTAGTGGTATGTCCAGCCATGCAGGTTAGAATAAATTGCTCAGGTTTTAAGATATCCTCTTATAAGATTTCTGTATTCCCAGCACAGTGAGGTGATTGCAAGTTAGTTTGTGGTGCTCACAGCAATGAAAAAATACATACAATCCACATCCTGGCTACAGAATTACAGGTAGTTGGGATCCAAGAGTTTCTAGGAAGTTCTAGGAAGTAACTTGTTAGGTATAAAGTGTCAATGCTGTGAGCACCACAAATGAATTTCCATTCTCCTTCACCGAATTGAGGTTAAAGCAGAAATCTCAGGGACAAATATCTCAAAATCTGGACACCAAAACCTGTGTGCATGGCCAGATACCACTAGAGGTAAGTGAGAAAAGGTGTTTTTGTAATTTGTGTGTGTTCTCTTAGTTTCAGTCTTCTTTTCTCCTGTATTTTGGGCCAGTCTGCTCAACCCTAAAGCCTAGCTCTACATTACTGCTGTCACCAGGCCCACTTTTCCTTTCGAGGGATGGGAGGCATTCCACTGCATGTTGCAGCTGCTGCAGCTGGAAGGAACACATTGTTATAGTAAATAGTTGGAGTAATATTTTGCCTTGAGAGAAACCTCTGACTCAGGGAGAAACAGGGGAGGTAGAGATCAAAATGAAATACATCTCTGTTTGTTTATTGGCACTTGTCTATGGTATGATTTTTGTGTCTTACGCTGTTGGCAAAAGGTCAAAAGAATAATACTAAATTTTATCCTCAGCATCTCATCCTAGGATAAACAGACACACCAACTAAAGTATCTCTTTTTTTTAAAGCTACTAGAATACAAAACAGCCGCACGTGTGTGTGCTTTTTTCCTGCGAGTTCATTGTGAGCGCACATATTTCTATCTGACAAAACAGACTAAACATAATCCTAGGCCTGGACATATGACCCATAGCTCACTCCAGATTTTTCTCTTCCTTTCCCTGCTCTGTTATTTTATTGGCTCCTCTGTGGATTCAGTATAAGCAGTGACATACAGAAGAGTGGAGCGCAGAGCCGTATAATCAGAGAGAGGGACGCTCTTTTTAAGACAGGCAGATCGGCCCTCTTTGCCTCTGGTAAAATGTCTCTCCTTGTGCTTCAGCGCTCCCTTTGATGAGGAGGTGTTGAAGTGTAATATCAACATTAACTACATGTCATTTGAGATCTTTGACAAGCTTCCTACAATGGTAGTTTGGTGGTCAAATTAAACGAGTCAAACAACACGAGCCAAGGTCTTAAAGAGAGGACGACAAGGAGGAGGGGGGGGGGGCTTTAATCATCCAATCTTGGCATTTCTACCTCTGCCATCAGCCAAGTGTAGAAAGGTTTCTTTGTGTAAGAAACAATCCTATTGTAGGTTTGTTTTTTTGACAGCTCAGGTCGGGGGACGTGTCTGGACAATGAACCTCTGAAACGAGACTTCCTGTACCCAACAGTGGCCCCGGGGCAGGTGTACGATGCAGACGAGCAGTGTCGCTTCCAGTACGGAGCCTCATCACGCCAGTGCAAGTATGGGGTAAGAAACCAGCATCTTTCACGCCGCTGTCCTGCTCACTCACCCAAATGGACTCCTGTTATATATTTTAACTGGAGCAGCTCATTAAATTCTTAATGAAACACCCACACAGGACAGGACTTTACTTGGAAAAGAGGAGAGGATACTAGGGACATCCCCAGTATTGAATCAACAAACAAATTATTCGGCAGATCGTGCACTTTGAACAGATGTGAACAGAATACAAATGTTTGCACTAAGAAACACAGACAGTCACACACTTCTACAGTCAGTTGAAGTCAGGACCAATTTCCATTGAGAATAAACCTCCATTAATCTATTTAGAAATAATTAGACGTTAAAGGATTTGGTAAGGTAAGGTAAGGTTTTGATAATTGATTTGCAACATCTACTTTGGATTTACTTAATTTCTTTGTCCTATATGATTGTTAAACTGAGTATCTTTGGGCTCTGGGCGGTTGGTTGGACTTTGCGATTTTCCGACATTTTTATTGGCCCTTTTCTAGACCAGGGGTCTGCAACCTTTACTCTCAAAAGCACAATTTTTGGCCAAAGAAAAAAAAAGTTTTATTCTGAGACTTCTTCAATTTTGCATCCATAGCTAGCCGAGGGACACTCAAGACCAGCCAGAAGAATAACAAATAATGCACATTTTAGTTGCTGAAATATTAAAACATTTCTTTAATTTTGGTGTATGGTCTACACATTTTTACAATTAGGAGATTGTAAGACTCACTTCAGAAGTACAACAGCAAATATAAATGAAAATTAAAATGTAAAAATAAAAACAATCATTCGTTTCCATATAAAGTTTTTGTCAATGCCACAGTGAGCCACTGGACAGAAACAAAAGAGCTGTGAACAATTATACGACTGAGAAAATCATTGTCAGATCACTCAGTAAGGAGAAAAATTATTAGTTTTAGCCACTGAAAACATAGAAAAAGCCCTCCTTTTAACTTCTGAGCTTGTCTCAAAAGTAGTCAGTCAGTATCAAAAGCAATCCAGGTGATCGGGTCATCGGTTTCCATGGTTACAGTGTGAACAGGAACTGCAAGTAGCCAAAGCAGCATGACCTCCCTTGATGATATAAATAGTCCTCAAAGCTGGTAGGCAGTTTATTTTTGGTGTTACTGGGGAAAAGTTCCATTACAACCTTTCAGCATATTTTATCATATTCTCAAACAATTCCATTTTCATCTGGACCATTAAGAGGCCATTATACAGAAATAAATAGAGAACTGTGGCTCCAGAAAGGCTTTTTATTATTTCTTTTGGCCAAAAATGGCTCCCTTTGAGAGTCAAGGTTGCAGATCCCTGGATTAGGCTTAGGGGTGCTGCACCCCTGGCAAGTGGCATGTTGCTGTGTAACAGCTTAGGCACAACAGTTCACATGTTAACTTGAGTTGTACATTAATAAAATATTAATAATTAGTTTAACTGCGTATTATTTCTAGTGCAGGCTAGCAAGGTCAGCCACATATAACGTTTATTTGACTAATTGCATGCATCCCTAGATTAAAGGGTTATAAATAGTTGGTAAAAGCGCTACAGAAATTCTTGTATAAAAGTGCTATAAACAGTACAAATGCAAAAATTCAAAGTGAACTCCTGAGTGGATTTCCGTGAAATTTGGTACAAATATTCATATTCCCTTCAGGATGAAATGTAATCACTTTGGTGATTTTCTGACTTTTTAATCTAGTGACATAATGCCAAACTCAGACTTTAATATTTTCTAATATTTTGTAATACTAACCCAAATACCTGGAAAACTAATAACATCCCCATTAACATCAGCTGTACTTTGTGTTTAGTGCTAATTAGCAAATGTTAGCATGCTAACAAGCTGACTAAGATGGTGAACATGGTAAACATTATAGATTTGTGCATAAATAATGTAGTTCAAATGCAAAAAAAAACCCCAAAGCAAACTGAAAATAAAACACTGTTTTAATTAGTCTTTAAGTTATATTTTTACATGTACAGTAAGGGGTGCTGATGTACACTTACGGTGTGTTCACTCCTCACTGGGTTAATAACAGTTTTCTTCAAGTTTATAATTCCTCGTTGAGATTAAAGCAGGGTAACATGCAAAGAAGATAATTGTTTTATAATTGTCTGACAGCTCGAGCTGCTTCGGAGTTGTCTTTCCACACGTTGCCTTATTCTTCTTTTTAATCTCTAAACTTCCCAGACAAAGAGATGAGGGATTGAAGTCAATGCTCCCCCTCATCTGTTTTTCTTTTTTTTAAATAGTCTGTAATGATAATGATTCACCACCCCCCTTCCCGAGTAATGAGAAAACCTCAGTACATAAAGTGACACAGGCAGTGAAAGATGAGGAACAACCATGCGGTAAAATGAGCGGTTGAAAGAATCCTCAAAGATTTAACGAACTATAACGTGATATTGTTTTGTATTACATAAATATTTGGGCACACGATGGAAAAAAAGGGGACAGAGATTAGCTGAGATCATAGAGTTATTTCATTTCATTGAAAGAAATATCTGACAGCAGATTATAACAGGCCCCAAATCAAGCCCTGTTATTTTGGCTCCTAAGCTCATAATTGTGGTTTTAGATCAGCATGAAAGACACACATTTATGAGCGGATTGGGTTCCAGCACTGATTCAACAGAGCTAGATTGGAGTTTTTTCATCTGACAATCAGATCTATTTCATGCAGCCATCTGTGAAAGAGATGCCCTCTGCGACTGCTTACAGGACAGACTTGACCACAGAAATGGATAAAAGGTCTAATGAATGGAAGAGTCTGGTTTCTGAGGCCATAACTTATTGAACTTTTCCACATTTGGGTGAATATTTATTATATCATTTCATGCTGCAAAAGAACACAGAATGGCAGTGATGGGAGAGGAAGGGAAGTGCAGCCAGAACATATTAAAGTTTATCTCTAATATTACAATAAATAATGTCATGCACATTTTGTGTTTCTCTTGTAAAACAGACTCCAAGATAAGAAAATGATTTGTTGTTTTTTTCAACCTCACAAAACTTTCAAAATCTGGCCATAAAATCTACACCATATTCTTTTATCTTCAGGACAGGACAGAAATTTACCACCACACATGACCTGGTCTGTTCTGTTCAACTGGGTTTAAATTCAAACAGCAATGTAGAGCAGCAATTCCCAACCAGTCTGGACCCTACGAAGGACAGCAAGATTATCACTGGGGTCGGAAGGCACTTTTGCTGCACAAAATTAGGTTTAGTTTTTATACTTTCCTCAATTTTTTATTTCTTTTTCATTAAATACTGGATTGATGTGATACTTTTGGCTACTTTTTGTGCAAGTATTCCCAAATGATGAGTTAGGTAACACTCTCATGAATCTGCGCCTGCTTTACCCGAATTCATACGACTGAGATTTACAAGAAACTGGAACGCTCAACTGGCAACGACACAATGATAGTTAATGACCAACGAAAACAAATGGTATTTCAGGTCACGACAACTAGACTGAAATATTGGCTTTAAGGATTTACAGAGTTTCCTGAAGGACAGCTAGCTTTGCTTGTTGCTAAAGAATTTAACTGCTTACTGCTGCTAACTAGGCATGGGCCGGTTACCGGTTTCAAGGTATACCACGGTATGAAAAAGTCAAGGTTTCAAAACCACTAAAATTTTCCGTATCATACCGTTCCTGCGGTATGAGCGTTTTTTTTGGTTTTTTTTAATGTGACGTCTCGTCAGGGAGAAAGTAGAGGTCCCTCATGCCGTGTGCAGCTGCAGCGTAAAGCGGCCGTCCCCCCGCGCACCTGCGTTTGTTGTGAGTGACAAGCAGGCTCTGCAGGCTGTGTGATGGCTGAAGGAGGCGAGCCCCCAGAACCGATGTGTAAAACGTGCTTGAGGACAGTGGTAGCCCGAGGAGGCAATACATCTAATATGATAGCGCATCTACGGGAGCACCACCCTTCGCTGTATGCTAAATTCAAGGTAAAGTTAATTCTGTCCTGAAATGAACGAGCGTATTAGCGTCTGACATTAGTGAAATGAGCTTGTTACCGAGGCAGATATGGTAACTACCATATCTTATCTTTGCTTCATCTATATCTTTTAGTAACTTTTTTTTTTTACTGAGGCAGATATGGTAACTAGCATGCTAAGGATTTATCTTAGCATGCTAGTTA